>JAUZSU010123928.1:0-17741 GCA_034780255.1 Parotocinclus maculicauda | reverse complement strand
CGTGGCTCTTGATACATCACAAACCTCCCACACTAAAATGACAGGTGTTTCAGTTTCATTGTCCAACCCCTGTATATAGTAATTTTATCAAAATCAAAATGATGCTATCTCAGTCCATTATTCCTTTCCTCTCATTTAGGGTTGTTTTTTTTTCATTCACCCGCACACTGTATTCTCTGGGGTTAGGTACCAGAGCCACCAATTAAAATTTATTTACTGATTATTTTTTTTAGAGCTGTAAATCAAAAGTATTGTTAATTTAATATGAGGCGTAATGTACGTTTACACCCCTGACCAACAGAAAATGCTAAACATTATAGCAGGGATTTATAGCTGTATTACAGTGGCTACCAATACTTTATTGAGTATACACACCCTGGCCCCTTTATTAAGTATACCTCCTTGTTTCTACACTTGTCCATTTGATCAGTTTTACATACCATATAGATCCACTTTGTAGTTCTTCAATCACAAACTGTAGTCCACCTATTTCTCTACATATACTTTGTTCGTCCCCTTTACTGTTCAGTAATGGCCAGAACCCCCACAGATTAGATACTATTTTGATGGTAAATCATTCTCAGCAGTACAATGCCATTGATGTGATGGTGGTGTATTAGTGTGTACTGAGCTGGTATGAGTGGATGAGACATAGCAGTGCGGCTGAAGTTTTTTAAAGTATTCACTCTATTAGCTGTATCTACCATATTGCACCGCAATGTAGATGTAAAGTCAGCAACTCATATGTTGTTGCAGAGTTTGTTAGTCATCCCTACAGGATGAGTGGCTGTACATGGTGGATGGTGGAATATTTTCAATCCAGCAGTGACACGGGTGTTTAAAATATATGAGAATGACATTTCACCCAAAATAGTACCTGATCTGTAATGGTTCTGATCATTGGAGAACATAGTAAATGGGGCTAACAAAATTAAATGACTTTCTTCTTAGTACATGGCTGCCTATAGACAATACCTACAGCCGCAGCACACTGTACAAACTAAATCTTAAAGAAAAAGAAGTGCATAATGTAATGGTAAATGTGAAATTTCATTAAAGTATCTACCTGTTTTTGCTCCTCCTCGCCTTTTGCAGAGGGTTCAGGGAGCAACAGTTTTGACTCCTGACTTGGACTTTTATCCCGGGCCGTTTGCTCAGAACTTGTACGGCTTTGCCCCTCCTGAGAGAGTCCAAGGAATTTCTCTCTGGCACTGAAGAAGTCGATGCGGTCAGAGCTGAGAGCTGAGGGAAGCGAGGCAGAAAGCCCAGCTTCCTGTACAGTGGCACTGGGGTGTTGGTGATGGTCATCATTGTTGTTGTGACCTTGCTCTGCACAGTCTACATCTGTGTCAGGCACTTGATGGCAGAATTTCTGCCTGAATTCAGGCACCTGCGTGGGCAGCCCTGTAGAGGTGTTTGTAGCTGGTCTGCTCGGTTCGGGAGTCCGACTTCTAACAGCCCCCGTTTTCGGTTTCTCCTCAGAGCACATCTCAGCCTGGTCGTGACTGGTTTCTATAGATGAGAGAAGCTTCGGGGATGACGCAGAGTCATGAATTGCAGCAGGTGGATGAGGGCAACTCACTGAAACCATTTCCACCACATTTACTGAAACATCTTCGGGTCTGGGATCTGGCACAACTGTGGCAGCCCTGGGATTAAGGAGCATGTGCGACTCCTCTGAAGCAAGGCTTTCATCAGAGTCTCCCAGGCCGTTTGAAAAGAGTGTCTCCTGCGTGCTTGGCTCGTGCTGATCTTTTTCCCCCACTGCAGCAGCTGAGACAGGGCTGAGATTCTGGAGCAGCTCATGAAGTGATGGAGACGCCTGGGTGCCCCCCTGATTGCGGGGATTGGAGCGGCCTAGCGACTGTGCTCCTGGAGTCTTCACCAGGGGTTCAAGGTGTTCGGATAGGTTACTATCGGAATGGGACCGCCACAGCTTGTTGTGCCTCTGCCTGCTAAAAAGGCAAGGTAAAAAGTATAGAAAGGGCGTGAGAAAACAATTATAGCAGACAAGAGCATTAAAGCAGGGTTCTACAGTGCATGCTTTTAAAAGAAAGGTGAATGGAATATTAATTTAGGAACATATTCAGACAAGATTTTGACCTAAATATGCCACCATTGAATCAATAATCTGGCTGCCTACTTCCTATGTATGGCATTTTCTATGTAAAGCTTTCTAACTGACAATGCAACCCTAACAGAGGTTAACGATACAGATTCCGAGTTTCCTTTACTACATTTCCTATTCCACCACCAATTGCTCGTGCCCAGTGTATTCATGTACTTTAACCATTAGTTGAATGCCAAATTATGCGGGACTGGATTCTAGTCTTTGCCGTTTTATCATAATTTTAATATTTCTTTCAGGATTCTTTTCAGATTCCTGATAAGTGTCTGCATTTACTTAAGCATCGGCTCCTCTGTTCATTTAGTCCAAGACAGTGATTCCCAAGGTGAGTAAATCCAGACAAAGGAAGACGACAAAGTTAGAGAGCTTGGATTCAAACCTGAGTTTGGCTTGTAAGATCATGGTTGAAAGGTGCATTTAGCAAAAATCCCAGTTATAGTGGTGTGCTCCTAGTGCTAGGCCCAAGCCCAGTTAAATAGAGGTTGTGTTAGGCAGTGAATCTGACATAAATACTTGTCCCTAACTAGAGCCGCAACTAATTGGGTTATTTGCCTGCCAAGTAAAAATTCAGACAACACTACAAATTCTAACATCCTACAGTGTCTTGCATAAGTATTTACACTCCATGTCAGAACATTGTATAGTTGTATTGGGGATTTGATATGAACTTAATAAGTATCACAGATAGTCCCGGGCAAAATGTACCAGAATCAATATTATGCTTTTAATGGGTAATGATAATTATATAAAAACAAATCATTGGTTAGAGCCAATGGCCAGGACCATTAACACTTCAGATTATTTTTATGGATGGTTTTGGCCCATTATTTGTATACAAATGTTTTTTTATTTTATAAATACAATATCATTTCTTATTCGTAAAATAAAAACAAACAATGTGATGCATAGGCATTTACCGCCTTGGTGTGAAAACATTACATGTAGTTCTACTACATTACATGTAGTTCTGGTGCAACTGCAAGCAAGACTCACATAATAAATCAAGTATGGTCCATCTGTGCGCGAATAAAATCTCTAACATCCTGCTCTGGAAGGTCCCAGAGTTTGGCAGTAAAGCTTTGCAAACATCGTGAAGATCAAGTGGCTATCAAATCAATCCAGGACATGATTGAACATTCCACAAAGCAATGTTAAATATACAATCTCACAAAAATTAGAGGATGGGATGTCCCATAATAAAATATGAGAGCAATGTATTTATTATTATTATTATTTATAATAACAATAATAACAATAATAATAATAATATTAATAATGATAATAATTAAGAATTCGACACAGGACAAGGTTGTCCATCAAAACTTCTGTGGCCAGTCAAGACCAGAGAAGCAATGCAGTGTGCATGAAGGACATAGATACTGCTCACAAAAAGTAGGGGATATTTCAAAATGAAATATGCATAATACCCCCTAACACGCCACAAAGGTGGGCTTCATAAAAGAATGACAATAAAAAAGCCTTTCTTGAATAAGATGCCCAAATACATTTTAAAGCCTGACCAAACTTATGGAAATAGGTACTGTGGTCTATATTAAAATGTGAGCATTTTGGTTGCAAAGATCTATGTACATCACAAACCAAACACTACTCATCACCAACACGGTCCCCGAGGTGAAGTATTATGGTGGCAGCATTATACTGAGTTAAAGGCAAGAAGAATGAAGCCATATAGTGAGCCATTCTCAAAGGAAACCTATTCCAGTCTGCACCAGTGTGGAGGTTCACTTTTCAACAATGACCTAAACTTACTACAAAAGTATAACAGAAGAAGTTAAAAAATAAAAGTGGTCAACTCACACTCAGCCCTTAATCCAGTTGGGAAATCTAGTGAAAGATTAAAATTGCAGTCTCAAACCAATCTAACAAAGACCAAACTATTTTTATGGTGAATGTTTATGCAATGGACAGATGTTTGCTTTTTTTTGTTTAATTAAAAGTTGTATCACAATTTCAATCATTTGTAGCATTCAATTTCCCAAACATTTTTAGTCACATAGTAAACAACTAAGTTAAGTGCATTTTAATTCCAAGTTGTAACATTACAATATGTGGTAAGGTTGAATGGGGTGAATACTTATGCAAAGCACTGTAAATAATGCCCTACAGAGGTAATAAGGAACAAATTCAGACACACTTCCCCATTTTGATGAATGACCTTATAATGACCTTTGATGAAACTTTATAATAATACCTCAGTGAAATGGGAAGTCATGACATATTGGAAGTAAACATACGGGTGAGTTTAAAAAAAGGAACATTTTAAAAGCTTCTGTTATATTTTGTTCCTAACCGAATGTAGTGGCACCAATAATTATGCAAATGCATTTTATGATGGTTTTGATTTCAGATTGGCTCGTGTCTGTGCTTGGTTTGACAACAAAAAAACCAACAACACAGGCATTGAATCAAGATCCCACAAATTGATGCTTCTTCACTACTTAGAGAACACCATGCCCCACTTATACCTGTAATCTCCAATCAGAAGTAGTGTATATTTTAGCCTCAAAATTTCTCTAAAGCTCCTAACACACATGCAAGAGTACAGTAAAGTAAATAAAGAACAATGCATGCTCAATTAGTTCTAACAGTACATGTCTTTTATGTAAGCCGTGTGAATCAGTTGGGCTATAGTGAGACACCTGCCTTTCTGCTTTGCATACATGCAATTGAGATGTGTACCTGGCCAATAAGATTCCCTGGTACTCCTCCAGCTGTCTCATGAAGGACGGGTTCGGTTTGGTGACGGCACGGCGCTCTTTGACGTAATCGAAGGCCTGCTCTAAGTCCCAGCCATACTCCTTCATGGCATAGGCTATTACGGTGGAGGCAGAGCGGCTCACTCCCATCTTACAGTGCACCAGACACTTGGCACCTGCTTTCCTGAAGACAGCAGGTTAGTTTCAAGTTAGGAATTAAAGATACTGTAGTGCTGTTTTGCAATTTTTGCAAAAATTAGTTTCAGAGAGAATTTGTTGTATCAGAACTGTATTGGGAATACATAAGACAACTCCATCAGCATCAATAAATTATAATTCTAAAAAAGAGACAATGATGATAGTAAAAAAAAAATTTCCAATCACTTCTCTGGTCTAGGACTGTCAATTTGGCTAAAAAACATTCATTATAATTTTCCATTTAACCCCAAACATTTAGATGAATTGTAATGTTATGTATTTTTAAATGTGTAAAATGTAAAATGTGTAAAAAAAATGTAAATAAGTAATTACAAAAAGTGCATAAAAATATCCACAAGAGGGTGTTACAAAGCGATCAAACAGGCCAGTAATATCAGCAGCTAATAATTAGTTCATTTCCAACATGGAATTATTAGCTGCTGATTGTGAGTTCAAACCTCACTAGAAGAAGCGAATAGAGATTTGATAGCCCACTCTAACCACTACCTTTACGTGTGAATGTTGTTCATTTTTATGTTATTGCTTCCAGCTTAGAAGCTAAAAGTAACTGCACAGTAACACAGGTGTATTACTATTTTATATTACTATAATATGTGTATACACACACACACACACACACACACACACACACACACACACACACACACACACTCTACAGGCAGTCACGCCACTGCTGTTCACTGATAAGACGTTCCGAAACTGTGTTTGCCACAATGTCTATAATGTTTCACTTTAGGACTAAGCAAATGAATCAAATATTAATCTAAATCAGCACGCAAAACCATTAATTGACGTAATCTTGCCGACGTCGATTATTTCATTTACTTTTTTTTATTCTGCTTATACTTTTTTTAAATTATCTTAATACATTCTGTTGTGTTTACAAATGCGACACAATATGAAAAAGACGGACAGATATAACTGATGCCACATCCAACCAAAACACAAAGGATTTCATTTGGTTGAAATATTTAACAAACATAAAAATTTCATCTGCGTCTCCTTCTGTTTATAAAATCACGATATGCAAGAGCAAATAGCAAGAATATCCCAACTCTAATAGTTGAGAACGTCTACAGTACAAGCCCTGTTAGTAAACTATGAGGTCAAAAAACAATAATAAAAAATTACTATTTAAAAAAAAAAAAGTCAAAAGATTGATTTCGAGGTCCCATTGCCCAAGAGTATTTTACTTTATACTAATTGGTTTCATATCTTTATTGATTTTATGCTATGTATTACATTTCTTGATGTTACTTTATACTAAAATGTGCTATACTAAGGTCTAGTCACCTCACTGATTTACTACTGATTTGAATACTGTTAAACTCTCAGAGCTTTTTGCATCATTGTCTAGAAACTCGTCACCAGTGTTTTCTCTGCCTTCACTAAAGATCACCATGCTTCAGCGGACCAATGATCTTCTCAGCATACTTCTTGTTACATGAATTTTCATTCTTACAGAACTTACTTGGCTCTGGAGATGAATTTGTAGGTGTCGTTCCAGTAAGCCAGCAAGTCAGTGGCCTCCTCGTCATACACTCGAATGTTGTGGTACTCAAACAGGCCTGGGAAAAAGTTATCAATCTCCCGCGTCACATTAAGGATGTACTGAACCCTGAGTACAGAAAGACAGACATTTTTTTCTAACATGTCAAACATATTATGTAGCTGGGTGTGTGCTGTAAATTCTGATTCTAGGCTTACCCGCTGTTTTGTAGCTCTTCTAGGTTTGATGCATTCCATTCCGAACCCTTCAAACAAAATCAAATAATGAAATATTAGGCAACACCCTCATCAGTCTCAACTGAAAAGTTACCATAGCAAAACACTTACCAGGTAAACATGCTCAAAGATCTCAGTGGGGCTGTCCATCTGACCCAGGATGACAATCATCTCGTTATCTATATACTCTTTAAACTCCCGTAGATTGCATACCATCTGCATCTCCAGTTCCGTCCGGATCTAGGATGGGGTGGGGATATATAAAATAAAATTTTATTTGGAATGTATGATGCATGTGTTGTACATAGTGTACATGTACAGTAATGACCAATACCGTTAGGCCACCATTACATTGGATATACCACTATTTTAGCAAAAAATTGAAAAAATATTAATATAATTAAAAATAAGCACAGGAAATTTGGATGCAAATGTTTTTTTTAAGTCATGGGTTATACTAATATAGTATTTTATGTGACCTACTCTTACACTTAGTAGCAGAATCTGGCAGCTTCATCAGGACATTAATGATCTTTTTATGAAAGGGTAGCAGCCAATAAACATTTTTTGGAGAGGGAAAATGGTGAAAAGCCCAAGATGAATCAAAGTTTAAAATTTTTAGATCCATTCGTCGACAACACGTTATAGATTGTAATTATACCATTGCTAAAACAACAAATCTAATGGTGGCCTAAGACTTTTGCATAATACTGAGCAAAAGTATATGGCAATGTGTAAGCACACCTCTTTAGATGTGACATTCTCCAGGTCTTTCTGCATCATGATCTCTCTCAGACGCATCTTGATCAGTCGCTCTGTTCTCTCCCGCTCTGTTGGCCTGCTGGCACATAACAAACAGTCCATTCATTGAACTGTATACTTACACTAAGATCTCCTTAACTTTTACAGTTAGCAAACCACTGCCAGGTAGACACCATTGCCCTTCTTATTATCATCTGCCATTATTATTATTATTGCTGATTGTCTATGTATGACACTAAGTGATTATTACTCTGAAATGTGTATAATGTATAAATATGTTGAATGTATAAAAATGCATATTTTTATATTAAATATTTTTTATTTGTATAATTTTATTAGAGACGCCCATCTAGGAGCACCTTTGGCCTTCAGAATAGCAGTAAATCATTGTAGGTCAGATTGCACTAGCTGCTGACATATTTCCACAGGAATACTGACCCAAGAGGACAGGACAGCTTCTCATAGTTGGTAAAAATTAAACAAAGGTACTAACATACTCTAAACGGCCTGTTCTACACTGTCCTAGAGATGCTCTCTATAGGGAAACTGTGAAGGCCAGGGAAGCAAGGAGCACTCGCCGTCATGTTCCTGGAACCAATTCATGACTATACGAGCTCCATAAGTATTAAATTAAGCTTCCATTAGGAAATTAACTTGGTTGGCCACAATGCTTATTTAAGCCCTACTGCCCAAACGTCCATCCAGAAGAATCAGAGGGCCCTGTGTGTGCCAAGAAAACACTCGCTACACCATTACGCCACCTCCACCAGTCTGAACTGTGACACCTTGCATGATGGTTTCATGGATTCATGCTGCTAGTGCCAAATTATGACCTTATCATAGTCAGCATAGTCCAGCAGAAATCTGGATTCAACCAGGTGATGTTTTTCCACTGCTCAGTGATCCAACATTTGCCCTTTTCCCAACTGCTATTAGACAGCAATAGCACTTGAATGGGTTGTCTGCAGCCCATCCATGCTAAGGAAAATCAAGTGCTTTTAGACACATTAGCTGGATCACCAGCATTGTCTTCAGCTGCAACTTGATTAACCGTGCACCTTCTTTAAACCCTTTCATCGATGTGTTGTTCTCTGGATATTTTTCCTCGATTGCATAATTCCTGGCATACACAAATGAATGAGAAAACACCGTATGGTGGCAGTTTATGAAATATTGGCACGTCCAGTCTACACCAATAACCACGCCACATTTAAAGTCAATCGGAAATTTTATTCTTATATAGAAGTACATTAAATCCGATCCACAGAAAATTTGAGCTCACTTGATTTATGCTGCACGTGTGAAAGGACAGGTGTCTCAAATAAAGTGGTCACTGTGTTTATACTGCCTTACTCGGCTGAGTACAAAGAGGTTAAATCTGTAATAATAGATTTTGAAAGCTTGTGTTTATATTACAGCTCTCATTTAACCACAGTACTTCAGCTAATCCGCTCAGTACTGTAAAGAATGGCTTATTTAAAATCACCGTCTTGTGACTCCAGTGTTTATGCACACTGGACCTAGAGGTTATGTTCAGTTTGACCTTTGGTAGAACCTAAAAGGAACATGCATGTTGCATCATTAACATTAAAATCCGTAAGGCTTTTTTTTCACCTAAATGATTTAAATGAATGGCAAGTCTGCTTGCAAGCTTTAGGTCACTACAAATATTGAACTTGGGCATCTCATTATGAGTATATGCATGTCTAAACAGGCGGTTTTGTCACCTCAGTACAGTCTAAAACCTACCGTTTCCCAACAGCTTCTGTAAAACTTATACATAGCCGCACGTAACAAATGCTGAACAAACTGTCCAACATGACATCCTGTTAAAGAAACTCATCAGGCCCAGAGACTCATGTGGTTTAGATATCATACCCACATACAGGAAGTCTTAAGTGAGCAAGTCTGTATGTGCACTGTTATGATGCGACAAGATTGTCTGACTTCCACTTTTCTCTGCCATGCTGTAAAGAAGTGGCATAGAGCATGGTGCTCAGGTTAAAGAGCTTGCAGAAAAGCTATGTTCCATCCTGTTACCCTTGTAACCACAGTCTCACACATACTTACATATACGCTTATGTATACTGCTCACAAACATTTAAATATTTCCTAATTTTCGCGAGCAGTATACACAAGTGCCATAGAACAAACGTCCATTTTCTTTAACACAGATTTACTATCTGTTTTTGAAATCAGTAACTCAAATCATATCTTTCCTAAATAAAACTGTATAGGAGTAGTAGTATACCTCTTACTGAACACAGTGTTAGCTGCCTACAAGATAGTAGTGAATCTAACAGAACCACATTCTAGCCTACTTTTTCAAGCAGGCTTGAGCACAGTTGGAGAATGCTAAGAGTCTACTTTTGGGTAGTAAATCTCCTGTTAAGATGTTGACTGCTAGGTATAACTCAACGACAGACTCAAAGACATTTGGCCCATTTGACAGACTTTGAGAGGGGGCGCATCATTTACCTGAGAGAAGAACAAAGGTCATTTTGACTAATTGTCCACCATGTAGGTGGTTCAGGCCTAGGTGTTAAGATGTCCTAGGAGCAGTGGTTCAGTGAGAGCATGCACACATGGCAACCAGGCTATTGATGGCCCAGACAGACCACAATTAGAGAGGATTGTTTGATCAAGCATGAGCAGCTCCCACATTTTTGTGTTCCATCATCCAGATACAGGTCTTCATTACTTTCATTACTCAGGTCTTTGTTCAGACCATTTCCAGGCACTTAGCAGAAGGAATTTTGTTTACGGATAATATGTGTCTTGCCATTGACAGCAAACCACCGTCACCTTCGTTTGCAGTGGTGTTGTAAACAGGGAAACCTGGACTGATACAGACTGGAGGGGTACTGACTTTATCATTAAATCCTTAATGATAATTATCATTTGGCATCAGACAATGGTTGGGTTTGAGTATGGAGGCCTCATGGTAAGCACTTCAATCTTGCCTTTGTTGCGGAGTAACACTGGGACTGTGGTGGCCTAGCGGTTAAGATACTGGCAGAAGGTCCAGGGTTCAAATTCCACCTCTGCCAAGCTGCAACAGTTTGGCCCTTGAGCAAGACCCTTAACCTACAATTGCTTGGATTGTAAGACTGGATAAGTTGTAAGTCGCTCTGGATAAGGGCGTCTGCTAAATGCTGTAAATGTAAACACTGCCTCACTACCAACTGCTGGTGTGAGGATCTTGGGAGCCATCACATATGACAGTGGCTCAGCCCTAGCAGTATTACATGGGACACTGACAACTCAGTAATGTTTACAGGACATCCTGGACACACTTTCATGGCAGGGCTTGCAGATTTTTTACAAATCAAGCATTTTTATAGGACTAGCTGGGATGCTTGCTTCAGCAAACTACAAATTGAGAGGATCTACATGCCCAGCTACTTTTGCCTTTTCATATGGCAGCAAGGGAAGCCCTTTTATGCCCTCTTGTGGCCAGACCCAGTGTCTAAACAGAACAATCATTTACAATCATCTGCCTGAGACAGAACTGCATGTATGTGTTCTCAATTATTGCACAAATATAATGAAAGCTGTTGTTGTTTGGATGGAGAGCAGTTTAGACACGTTGCTGTGGAGAGCTCATACTGTGAGATTAACATAGCCTCCACAAAGGTCAGTCAGTGGTAACATTTCAGCATCTTGGAAGTGATCACATTATAAAAAGTGGAAAAAAACACCCAAAAGACAGAAAGTCAAATGGATTAATAAATGCCAGCAAATTACTAAATCTGGAATGTGTTGCCACGAAGGTAATAAACCTTCCTCATAAAGATTTCATATGCTGTCTCTAAATGTCACAAGAAGCCATATGCTACTATAACCTGGGTAATTTAAAAATAAAATAATAAATTAAACTTGAATGAATGTTGGACCCTTTCACTTCATGCTGCAGTGTTCTAAAAGGTCAGCTTTCTACAAAGCAGACAAAAATTGGCAGAAACATCCATGTTGGATATTTATGGTTTTGAACTTGGCAGGTGTTTCATGAAGTTCTGATGTGGTGGATTAAAAAAAGAAAGAAGTGCACATACACATCGGAGAAGAGCACGGGCGAGTCGGCGCGAAGCGACTGCACATCCTGCATGGCATTCCACTCGTTGATGTGGGTCTGGTCCGAGGACACGCGGCTCTGATAGTAGCTGACCCATGTGAGGAAGAGGCTGCCTGGAAAGTAGTTATGGGAACGTGCTACATCACAGGCTTTATGAAGTGATTGCAGAGCTGACCTGCAAAAAGGAACAGGAAGAATTATTCTTTACCAGAGTACCCAAAGTAAACGGGAAGGACATGCAAGCTGCCACAGTTGGGTCCTTAAGCAAGGCCCTTAACCCACAATTGCTTGAATTGTAAAACTGTATAAGTTGTAAGTTGCTCTGGATAAGGGCGTCTCCTAAATCCCATAAAAGTAAATGTAAATGATTTAACATGAGTGGAATTAAGCACACGGACAAAAGCGTCTCAATATTATATTATGTATTTGTCTTTGTACAATGTAATTACAATACAAATATGCAGGTTTAAATACAAAACTCTGTAAATAAAGATTAAAAATAAACTCCACTGGTTTGTTATCACTAGACTACAGTTTACAATCAACTTTTATGAGGTAATTTAGTTTCCATGTTTTGACAACAGATCTACAATTTTTTGAGGGGGTTTGAATTGTGAACTAAAGCCCATGGCAATCAACCATCAGTTCATCCACCTTGTCATTCTGGATAAGACGTAGAGTACAAACCGTGGTCCCAATGACACTGGATTTCCCTTGTGAGGCCTGCAGCTAGGCCAGAACACATTCTCTTTGGGAAGCTTCATAAATAAAACCAGTGTGCTGCCTAAAAAGGCTTGAGTAACCCTGTATTAGTGGTTGACGATCAGCCAAGTGAATGACAAAAGTGGCGACTGGTCAGCTGGGAGTTCCTAGAAAAGTATTAAGTACATTGTCATTGCTTTGTGTGTATATTATTATTAGTGTCCCCGTCATGTAATGCACAGTGTGCTGTCTGGCTTTGAATATCTAGCAGTTAACCGATTCGCTGAGAAACTCCAGAGTCAAAACAAAGTCCAGTCCGTCAGCACGGTCTCACTGAATACACACGGCCCTGCTCTCAGAGCTGTGTACATTTCCAAACAGTTCCAGTTGACGCGCCAACCAGAGAGCATGGAGCGTTATTGCAGAGCGAGAACTGCACTTGTAGAAAAGATGCGAACGCAAACGGTTCCTCCAAAGCGTTCCAAAAAGGCTGGGGTGGTATCACAGGAACCGAAATGCGTGTTCATGCGTGCAGCTCATCAAACGGCTCCCAATTCCACTCCATCATTCGTATTCCCAATCCTACTTTGCTCTCAGGCTCCTCTCGGGTTTCCATCTCTCATCTTCGCCCCACATTCATACCCTTTTCACTCTCCCCTTTCCTTTTTCGTTCCGAGCAACTGACTTTCGGCTGACTGTCCATCTTTTACATCTACGCCCAGGTTGCATTTGAATAAACCCCAGTGCCAGGTCTGGTATTTGGAAGGGTTTATCGCTTTGCTCTATTGTAAACGCTTCCCTTTTAAGCCCTTAAATTGTCTTCCTGCTACGTTTCGGGGCCCTGATGCCAATCTGACCTCGTCCCTGTGGCTCTGTGCTAAGTCATTTATCAGCATGTTCAGACTGTACGCTAGTACGGTGCTGATATGACGCTGTAGCAGTGACTCAAGAGTTGAATAATAATAATAAAGAGCCACATAGAGGGTGAGAAATAAAGGCTGAGGAAAAATAAAAAGACATGCTATTTACACTCACACAGCATTTACTAGCAATCGTCGGTAAGTATGGCTCAAGTCCTGCAATCGCCCATCTCATCGGGGTGAGGTGGCACTCCCAAATTCTCAATGTTCCCTTTAACCACTGAGCTTCAATATCAAATAAATATGGGTAAACAGACCTAAAATTATTTCAGTATGTATAATATGAGATTTCATATTATTCCCGTAATTAAAACGTAACGTAATAAATAGAAATGTCGGCTGCACCGTTAGTCGTTTGCACCCTTTGCAGCCCGGGTTGTAAGATAATCATGTGATTCACTTCTTCTCATGGTCACTGCTGCAACAACATAGAACTAAAAGTCATGCCATGTGACCGTGTCATGTTTTCTGAGATATTTCAAAACTTAAACGAGCATTTGGAATGACAAAGAACCGAAACGTGGAGAGTCCACCTAGTCCTATGAATGAGCAGGTGTAAAAAGAAGAGGAAAAAAGAAAAGCCAAAGCTAGAGCAACAGGATGAGGGGTCATTTGAGTCTTGTTATCGTTATAGGCGCCCAGCTTGGTGCGATTACAGCTCGATTTCAAAAGTCTTCTGTAAGTCGTTGGAGAAAGGGTTGGGCGCCTTGGGTTGCGATTTCGTTTCTAGAGCCGCCCACTTGGCCTCAAAGCGTTCTGCTTCCTGGGCGTCGTTTGGAGGATTGGCCTGCTGTAGGCCTTCCATTGGCCAGCTGTTAGTGCTTCCACTTCCGCTGGTCATGGTACCGTTCTGCGTAGCACAACTGCTGGCCACGCTAGCCGTGGAGGGTAGGGAATTGTGCGCCAGCCCGTTGTGAGCAGGTTGGTGGGCGAACGTGGTGCTGGCAAAGCTACCGGCCAAGTTAGGGAAAGCTGAGGGCGTCCCGCTGAGCGTGCCAGTCTTGGGACCCATGCCAGTCCCCGAGGTGCCGGAACTGGCAGCGCTGCAGAAAACGTTCGCCACCATCTGTGAGGGTGTGATACCCACGACAGGAACGCTAGCACTCGGGTAGGGCATGCTGTTCGCCCCGGCAGGCATGTAGGCCTGCATGGGCACATAGGCCGGCTGGAGCGGTGGCTGGCTGTACATACCCACGGGCGCAGGAGTGGCATCAAAGGCCATGGGGAAGGGCTGCATAGATGTGGGCAGAGAGCCTGGAGCCATGGGCACAGAGGGCACTGGTGGGGGCTGCTGAGTCGGTGGCGGTGGCAGCGTGGGCGGCGTCTGCTGCTGGGCCTTCACCACCTTGGATACTTCCTCCAGCCAGCGCTCGGCTTCCGATGGCGTGCGCTTGTGGCCGCTCGGAGAAGGGGATTGGGCAGTTGGTTCTGCCTGAACCCACGTTCCGGCGGCTGCAGACAAAAGAACAAAGGAATGTGAATGCCTGATCATCCTAGACAGCGCTTGAGAAGTACTTGAGCACAGTTATATGAACTAATCAGGAGAAATCTCTCGAGGAGACTTTGTCTATGCCACCGATCCTTCCTTTAAGATGCAGCAGCAGTTCCTTGCTGCTCTTTAAGTCTGCCATGGGATGCAGTAACTCATTCTCTCCTTCTGCCTCAGTAGATACTCAATGCATTTGCTTCCTTTAGTCTCTTTCTTAATGACATGGCTCCCTCCTGCCAGCATTGTAATGAGACTCCTGGGGATTGAAAGAGTTTCTGTTCCAGGACTCACTTTGGGTATATGGTCAAAACGGCCCTTCCTGAACCATCGAAAGGATACTCGCAGAGTGAGAGGCTCCCACCACGGGATGACTGAAACCCAGAAGGCAGTCAGAGTTTGCTTCATGCCTTAGATAATGCTTTTCTCCTTTAAGTTTTTTTTTTTAATCTAGCAGATTTTGGTTCTCCTGTTCCAGCAACATCTACTCTGGTTTCATGTACAGCCAGCTCGTAAAGACTCCAATGCAGCATGAGCCCATTTGGCCTCTGTCATAATCAGGGCAGGAGTCCAGGTTTAAATCTCTGCCTCTGTTACTGGTCCTGTATCACTGATAGCTTCTGTTCCTGGTTCTGCTCCTGGAACTCTCTCTGATCCAACTCAGCTCCAAATCCACTTTCAAACCCTAGCCATGTGTGCTTGAGCCAGCCAGTGAAAACACTTCTATTTAGCCTACTTCCCTAATTTAATTCAACACACCTCAAAGCTTTGCGGCAACTTCTTAAAGACCAAAGAAAACCAAAAAGTGTTGTGCTGACTGTCATGGATTTTCCTTCACAGTCACCTAAACGTTTCACCAAAACCAATTACGTTTTACACACGCCCGTAATCTTGAGCCAGTTACAAACCAGTTCCAGTCTCTTTCAGCTCATGGACCAGTTTTAGCCCTTAATTCTATTTTTAAGTGTTACTTGTTTTCGGGCATCACAGATTTTGGTTCTGGTTCTGACCTGACTCAGTTTGCCTCATGTCACCTTATTATTTATTTATGATTATTAATATGCTATGTTTATATATGTGTTACCTTGCTGAGGTATAGGTGGGGGAGGGATGGTTGGAGGAACGGTGCATGGTGGCACGCCATTACTGGTGGCACTGCTGCCCGGGTCCTCTGAAGGTTTGGTGAATGAGCTGTTGATTTGGCTGCACAGTGCATTGATGCTATCCGCTTCAGCCGCCACAGACAGGTCCATCTCAGGAACTGGAGGAGATATCAATGGACTGGGTCAATTACCCAAAAAAAAGATCAGGACGAGAGGCCACATGACATGCTCACAGACCAGGGTTTAATAAAATGCTCAGTGCCCAGTGGGGGTCTCTGGAATTGGTTTGGGACATCAAAGCTAGGGGATTAAATTAAACGTTTATATGGGTGAGATGGATTGTGGTGTGCTTTTGGACACACAGTATTGCATGTACATTGTAGTTGGGGCTGAGCTTTTCTCAAGGACGTGCCAAACATCACAGGCTTTGTGTGTTCTGAGTTGCTCTGAGTTTGTGAAATTACATTCGAAAAACAAGTAACATAACACGCTTACTGGAAAAAATGTATATAGAATTACTTCCAAATATACTTTCACTCAAAAAGGACGGAGAAAAAAAGGAACCAAAACGAAAAAGGGAAATAAAAAAACCCATCATTTTTTGTAATTTTTGCCATTAAAGAGTTGCAACGATTTACTTTATTCTTCCTGGTCGGTGGAGGACTCAAAGGAAAAGTTCTAGTACCATCTGGTGTGTACTGATTTATCCAGCACAACAGTTAAGATCCTGGACAAAGGACCAGGAGATTAAGGGTTCAAGCAGCAGCACTGTCACGGGTTGGGCCCTTGAAGAAGGCCCTAAGCCCACAATTGCCAACTGTACCTTGTACCCCGTACAAGGAGGTCGCTCTGATAAAACACCAGAACCCCCTTTTTGGCATTCCCCCGGTCCACCAGTTTGATCTCAGCACCCCAGGGGACATGGTGGTTCCCAATTGACCTGGCCTCTATTTTGTTCAGTGTCATCATTATGCTATTTGAACACAAACATCATTCATATTCACAGTACATCATTCATAATTCTCTAATCAGTGGTAAATCATTTTTTATTTTTATTTAAGGGATTCATGCAGTGAAGAGAAAGAGCTGCCAATCTTCCTCTGTCTCTCATATACACGTACTGTAAAGAGGAGGCCTAGATGTGAAAAATAAAACCGTGCCATGACTGACCTGGGTTCTTGGTTTGGTAGTCGGTTTTGCGCTGCAGGGTGGACGGCAGGTCGTTGAGGCGCAGCGACAGCTGCCGTTTAAACGGCGAGTTTTTCTGGCTGAGCGCAGGGAAGCCGCGGAAGGAACCCTGGCGCACTAGCTGCTCGAGAGGCGCGTGACGCCGCGGGATGGCATGTGGCCCGCCTCCTTCGGCCCGTTCCACCTGCGTGGCAGCGCCCTCCGGTGGAGAGGCGTTACCCGGGGGCACTGCGGGAATGATGCATGCTTCTGCAATAAAAGTGACAGTGAGATTAGACAGCTGGACGCAGTTTCCTGCTTTATTTTATCCACCTTACACTTTACAAGGATGGCTGCTTCAATTTCAGAGTCAATTTCTGTCGTACCACTTTCTGAGGATAAAGCATCTGATGTGCAGCAGAGGCTGCACATGGGTTTCTATTCCTGGGGCGAGCTTTATAAGAGCCAGTTTTGTTGTAGGGCTTGACGGTTTTGCGCGCTGTAAAAACTTTTGCTATTTCTGGTCAGAATTTCTTCAAGCAAGTGATGAGTGATGATTCAAATACAGTCAAATCCGGTTAATGGGACCAGCCGCTTATTCGGACTAAATTCTAAAACAACACCGAAACAAATCCTATTATATACCTGTAATGTTATTTGCTTATTTGGACCAAAATTCCACTTAATCGGACCAAAGAACGTGAGAGCGAATAAGAAAAAGAAGCCACAAGTCGCCA
>JAUZSU010123927.1:7047-29751 GCA_034780255.1 Parotocinclus maculicauda | reverse complement strand
TCCTTTGTTATTTTAGCTGTGTGCTTAGAGTCATTGTCTTGTTGGAAGGTGAATCTTCGGCTCAGTCTGAGGTCCTGAGCACTCTGGAAGAGGTTTTGTTCCAGGATATGTCTGCACTTGGCCGCATTCATCTTTCCTTCAATTGCAACCAGTCGTCTTGTCCCTGCAGCTGAAAAACACCCCCATAGCATGATGCTGCCACCACTATGTTTCACTGTTGGGATTGTATAGGGCAGGTGATGAGCAGTGTCTGTTTTTTTCCACACATACTGCTTAGAATTAACACCAAAAAGTTCAATCTCATTGGACCAAATAATCTTATTTCTCATAGTCTGGGAGTCTTTCATGTGTTTTGGCAAACTCTATGCTGGCTTTCAAATGTCTTGCACTGAGGTGAGGCTTCCGTCGGGCCACTCTAACAATAAATAAACTAATAATGCCCCGACTGGTGAAGGGCTGCAGTGATAGTTGCATCTCTGGAGCTTAGCCACAGTCTTTTGGTTCTTCTTTACCTCTTTCACCAAGGCTCTTCTCCCAAGATTGCTCAGTTTGGCTGGACGACCAGGTCTTGGAAGAGTTTTGGTCCCAAACTTATTCTATTTCTATTTTATTCTACTTAAGGCCACTGTGCTCTTAGGAACCTTAAGTGCTGCAGAATTATTTGTAATCTTGGCCAGATCTGTGCCTTGCCACAATTCTGTCTCTGAGCTCCTTGGGCAGTTCCTTTGACTTCATTATTTTCATTTCCATTGACAGACAGGTGTTTGCCTTTCCTAATCAAGTCCAATCAGTTCAATTAAACACAGCTGGACTCCAATAAAAGAGTAGAGACATCTCAAGAAGGATAAGAACAAATGGACAGCTTGTGAGTTAAATATGAGTCACAGCAAAGGGTCTGAATACTTATGAGTATATACTAATAAACTTATGTGATATTTCAGTTTTTCTTTTTTAATAACTTGTTTTATTCTGTCAATATTGGATTCTGAGTGTACATTAATGAGAAATAAAGAATTTTTTTTTTTGGCTGCAATGAAATTAAGAGTGAAGGTGGGTTATTTGCCTACTACTCAGTCAGTACAGAATGCAAGGCATGGAATTTAAATATATTTACCACAAACTTTTTTCCAGTAATATATGCTAATTATTTTCCCCATGCACTTGTATTTGATGTAATTGATAAAGTTGAAGCTTGAAGCAGTTAGGCTTTACTGTTTGGTGCTTATGTTGGTATGTGAAGATGGGCACGAATGTTAGCGCTTGAAAGCATATGCAGGAAATTTAAACATGTGTTCCTGTCCTCACAGAGACACCTCTGATAAAGCAAGCAGAGCCATTTTGCATAATATCTTAATTATGTGCATGTATAATGTGACCAGTGTGTCACTAGGAAGTGACACCTCAGAACATTGTAAAAAAAAGCATAAGTAGTACAAAGTGAATTTGGAAATTGAGTGAGTGTAAAAAGGCATGCATTGTGTGTTGAAAAACATGGAAGGAATCAAATAATTGTATTAGTGTATTCAGGTATTAATAAATGTACATTTGTGTCGTTTGTAGGCCCATGCAGGTGTACAGTGGCTCTTTTAAACTACAGTTGAACCCCACCATCTGAACTTCCGTTATCCTAATTCCTAATGCAACTAATGGAGTATTTTTAATCCTGTAATCTGCTACCTGAACCACCAACCAAGCATAACTAAAGGGGATCAGGAAACTGAAGTATAGGCATGCATCACTTAACGGCAATGTTACTTTATGTGAAATTTTGTTATGTGATTTCGATGTTGACTGAGCATCGTATTATATTCGGTACTTATATTCTGCATATTGTTGTAGTGTAGTGTAGTGTATCCGCATTGACTAAATAGCCAAGATTGCACACATGCAATAATTATGCTGCCCCATCCTCGGCTGTGCTGAGCTGGCACATTCATAGCTGCCCCATAATCCACATTCGCCAACATAGCACCGACCCAGGTAGGCATACCTCTTGTAAGGAATGCCACACCAGCCACACAGCTCACGCTGATGCACATTCACTGCTCTCTCATTTACTCATCTGCCTGTATGCTGGTTCAACTTTCAGTACTCTGGTTTGTTCTATGTGCTAGTTCGTCTTTCTGCATGCTGGTTCTTCTTTTTTATTGCAAGAAGTAACACAAGATAGTAGGTATTTTTGATAAATCAATCAACAAATAAAGGGCAGTTTAGAAGTCCCTGCAGCCCTATTCACACTGAAGCCACTGAAACTGGACACAGCTTTGCATACACAGAAATCATGTAGAAAATTCCCATGGGGAGTAATGGAAATAATGTGTTGTTTTACAGCCCCAAATCAGAAAAAGTTCAGACAGTATGGAAGATGCTAAGATAAAAAACGCATTATTCCTTACTCAGGATAATGTTAATGTTTTGTCTGATGAGCTTCATTTTGTTTGTTTGTTTGGTAATAATAACCCAGTCCTGCATTTCAAATACATTTCGAATAAATTGCAATTTATGGCTAGGAATAGGGTAAAAAAAATAGGTTTTCCCAAAAAAGACCTGGAATACGGATTCATTTGACGACAATACACGTTTCCACTGTGTGATGGTCCATCCCTGATGCATCGGAACCCAGAGAACTTTTCCCTGTGTACTCTGGCCTATACAAAATATGATCAACTATCAAATCCAAAAGCAGCATGAATGCAGAAAAGTACGTTGAGATTTTAGAGCAACATGCAAACAATGCAAAACAAGTAAAAAAAATAGGACTAAAATATGAAAAGTATTTCATTGAGGAAAATTGTTTTTTAAACATTCAAATATATTTTTTACACATTTGTTGATAAACTGGAGATCATCTGGCCATATTTGCTCCTCAAAGACTCAGCCTTACAGGGATACTGATTTTGTACCAAATCATGATAATAATCACATGTTGACATGCAGTTTCTTTAAATCTCACTACTAGTTCTAAATTGCCCCGTCCCAACTTTTTTGGAATGTGTTGCAGACCTGAACTGCAGGAATGGATGTTTAATAAATAAGAAATTAAGTTGACCAGACAAAACATTACATATTTTAGTTTCATGCTGTCTGCAATGGATTAAAATGCAAAACAATTTTTGTTGCATTTTCCATACCGTACCAACTTTTCATTTGGTATTGTAATATTCGTTATGTCAACAATTTGAATACTCAACAATTAGGATGCATTCAGATAATGTGTCTACTGAAACAATGTGGAGATAGACTGAGAAACAGTCATTTACATTTCATTACATCAGTGATTTGTGCCTGTGAGCAGTGAGGGACCATTTAGAGTCACCAGATAATACTTTGCGCCATCTGCCCTGCACCTCTTCTGCTGGTCTGAGTGCCTTTGTGCTTCTAAAGTTTGCTCAAAACTTCTGAAAGATGCTGACTATAGACTGTGCAAGCTTTTTTTCCTGACCTGATCAATACGTGGCAAGAGTGGCGCAAAAGTGAGGAGACCTTGTGACTGAGGCTGACGTGATACTGTCATTATCACCTCCATTATGACCCAGGCTGTAATGCCAGGATTGGCTCAGAGAGAACCTTTTCACTGTCCATATCTGCTGCTGAGACACCTGTCTGTCTATGTCAACAAGTAGTGTGGCAGCTCACTGTGCCCTTTTCATAGCACAGACTGTAACTGTCATCAAAGCCATACATGAAGCTATAAAACTGTCTGCCGTGGCTGGGTGTTTTTAATGCCATTTGTTTGGTTTTAGTGGTTCTTATTCACTCAATTATTTAATATTAGTGTTAAAATGCTGGAACTGGTGTAACTGTTCTTAATTTTATTGGAGGATAATAATTTCATGGTGTAATCTACTGTGATCATTGCAAATGGGCCAGGCAGGATACGATAACTGTGTTCATTACAAAGACACAGAGACTACAAAGTCTAAAAATGTCTTTACACTCTGTGGCTATGATTCTAAATATACTTTTTGTAACACATTTTACTTTTTTCACGTTTTTAACCCCATTTATGTATTTAGGATCATGTGGGTCAAGCCTATTCCCAGGGAACTCAGGGTTCCTGGATGGGCAACCAAAGGTCATGGTTGCTACTTTAATTGATGAATTCTTGACCAGGCACACTTTCCTCAGATACAGTCAGTCGTTACAGCTTATGATGCTCCGCCTGGCCGGAAGGCACCTCCAGGGTATGAATCCAGATCATCAAACTGACCACTTTGAGACCACTGCACTATCTGATATATTCTCTTCAGAAAACTTGTCAAACCTAATTTTGTCAAATTCCCAACCAACCTACGTCATTCACATTTCCTTCAGGTGAGTCATGATTCCATCTGAATGGATCATAATGCAAGAAATGTGAATGACATATAGTCATGACATTTTCTGGTAAGACAGCATCCATTATACTTACCAGTTCCTGTGAGTAACATGCAGGATGGGTGCTCCCATACATCTTGTAACTACATCTTGTAACTTGGTGTAAATGCTTGTTTTAAGGGCTGGTTGAGGGCTTGATACACTGAAAATTTGTGGCTAACCATCTCTATTTTCAAATCTCACTCTAAGCTCCAAGGTTCATAATATGTGGAGTGGTGGCTCAGTGGGTACAAATGGGGGTTGGGCTAATGGAAAATTGAAGTCGCCAAGCACTGTAACAGGAGTTGTGGAGGGAAGAGACTTAAATGACCATCCACTTCTTCAATAAAGTCTCCTAGAGGGCCAGGCAGCTAGTAGACAATTATATAGATAACGATTATGTGGAATGTAACCATAACAGCATGGAATTAAAATGATAAGATATCAAGGTGGGAAAGTGTTAATGACATAAAAAGATCAAAACAAACCTGTACCACCACTTCTTTCCAACCTCAGACTCTGCCTATATGGAGTTTGTATGCCCTCCCTGTGTCCATGTGAGTTGGGAAACTCTGGTTTCCTCCCACAGCCCAAAGAGTTGCAATAGGTTAACTGATTACACTTAATTGCCCAGTGTGAGTGTGCATGATTAGTTTTGACATAACACTGTGCTTGTTGTGAAATGGCCACTGCAGCTGATGCTGAATGATGTTGAATGTTAAATGAAGATAATACCTTAATTTACACCACCTCTTTCAGCAGTTTGTGGTGAGTACTGCCCACAATTCACAAATGAAGTGAATTAAATGAAGATTTATTTATATAGCACTTTTTACATTGTCTCATTGTCCTTTGCAAAGCAGCTTTACAATATTAGATTGTCTTCTAATATCTAGGGCAAAGCCTAAAGTGACAGTGGAATGAAAGAAAACTCCTTAATTATTATATGTAAGAAACCTTGGGAGGACCAAGACTCAAAAAGGAATCCATTATCCTTTGGTGGCTTAGATGCTAAATGTAAGAATTAAACAATTGTATCTAGTCAAATAGGTTTTTAGAAACAGAAACGAAGGAAACATAATGAGTCACTTTAGGATCCTGAGTCCTCATCAGGAAATATCTTAGCAGTTTATCTACAGCACTAAAACAATATATACTGTACAAAAATTAGGGGTTATTTTAAAATGAATTTTGTGAGCAGTTTGCTTAAATCACACCTTGCCTTACTGAGCAGTCACGTTAGGTTAATTGGTGTCTCTAAAGTGTCCCTTAGTGTATGAATGTGTGAGTGCATGTGCATGTGTGTGTGAGTGTGCCCTACGATGGATTGGCGCCCCATCTGGGGTTGTTCCTGCCCTTGCGCCCAGAGTTGCCAGGTGGGTACCGGCTGGCCCGCGACCCCAAGTGAAATAAGCGGAAAAGATAATGAATGAATGAATACACCATATACACATCTGACAAAAGCTTTTAAAAAGTCTGAGGCAGGTGACTTTGTGAAAACCAAAACTTGTCTTTCTCAAAAACAGGTAAAAACTAAAATATGTAAATCTCTTCCAGTGTTTCTTTGAGAAGCATTGTTTTTAAACATATCAGTAATTTTCTCACATATCTGTTGTAAAACTTGAGATCCTCTGCACGTCTTTGCTTATAAAAGATGGATGTGGATGCTGCTTTTGTACCAAATAATGATTACAATAGCCTGTTGACATCACCTGTTTGAAATCACATCATTGTTTTAGCCTCATTCCTAACCCTAATCATTGTGGTGTAATGTATAGTTGCTGCTGCCTCACAGCACTGAGATCCTGAATCTATCACAACCTTGGACTCCACCTGTGTGGAGCATGCATGTCCTCCCCGTGTCTGCATAGGATTACTCCGGGTACTCCGGTTTCCTCCTACAGTCCAAAGACATGCATTCGGTTGACTGGTCTAAATTGGCCCATGACTAGTGTAATTAAATAACCGTGTGTCTTTTAATAACATAGCCACTGATGCTAATATAATGTTGAATAAATCTAATAAGCAAGCCATAAATTGCCCCTGTCCCAACTTTTTTAAATGTGTTGCAGGCCTGAAATGCAAGAATTGATTGTCTTATTAACAAATGAAATTAAGTAGAACAAACAAAACATGGTTCTGCAATTAAACAAAAAAAATCTAAGTAAATGTAAGGACACTTGTTTTCTAATGTGTATTTTCCATTCTGTCTCAGTTGATTTGGCAATATAAACAGAAAATAGTCCACCACCCAAAATGTCCAGCCAACAGCATCCTGTAGGAAACATCCTGTGAGCACTGAGGAAGGATTAGAGGATGACTAACGCAAACTGTACAACAACAGATGAGCTGCTGTCATCTACAAGGTGGAGCAATATGGTGGATGTGTCTAAAAGAGTGCACAGTGAGTTAACTCTATTGAGTAAGTATTTTAAAATTTCCAGCACCACTGCTGTGTTTGATTTAATCATACCAGCATAACACCCACTAACACGCCACCATCATATCGCAGTGTCACTGCAGTTCTGAAAATGATCCACCACCCAAATACAGTTCAGTACGTGACCTGTGGTGGACCTGTGGGAGACTAACAAGGTATGTAGAGAAATCGATAGACTGCAGTCTGTAGAACTACAAAGTGCATCTGTATGGTAAGTGGAACTGATAAAATGGACAATACGTGTAGGAACAAGATACTGTCAGTGTATTGTTCAATGGCGGAATAACAATAAGATAAGATAAGAATAAGATTTAACCTTTTGACATTGTTGTCTCAGCCACCTTATCTAAACCCACTGAAAACCTGTGCAGTGGGCTGTAGGAAACATGTCTTGAAGACAGCATAAATTACCAAATGCTACAGTGCTAACGGAGTGCTTATGCTATGATCGAACTGTAAAATGTGAAATGAATTACATGTTAGGTATTGGTATTTTTGTTGCTATAACATTTTTATAATTTAATCATTTTAGTTAATTGAGAAAGATTACTTAAATTTCTGTGTCAATTTTTAAATGTTTTTATTCTGTTTTTGCAATGTAGCAACTGTCAAACAAACCCTGAAATATTTATGGGATTTTTCCCAATATTGTTCAGCCGTAACATTACGTCAGCCTTCCACATCCCTGCACTTTCCAGAAATAGATCGCTGGGGAACCCTTTTATTTTCACACCACTTCTACTGTCAACACACATCACATCCAGGTACCACAGGTACAGGAGTTGCTGAGCAACAGAATAAAGTCTTACTGACATATGCTAAACTGTGAGACCACCATGACCTTAATAATAGCAGAACAGTTCCGTGTTTTAGACAGAACGTTCCATGCCTGTGAGGAACAATCAGTTACAAAACAAACTGTAAATTAGATAGAGTTTTGGGTCTGATTCTGCTTCCTGTTAATGCATAATCTGGCTTTCTGCCAGAGGACTGTCTCCAACCTCAAAGTTTTCATGCCTGCACTGGCCTGTTCTATCCTGCTCAATACATTACCTTCTCTTACTCAGCTTAATAAAGCATATTCACTCACCGGTCACATTATTGGGTACACCTTGTTAGTACCGGGTTGGACCCTTTTCCCCTTCAGAACGGCCTTAAATCCTCATGGCAGTTATCTACAAGGTGCTGAAAACATTCCTAAGAGATATTGGTATATATTTGTCAGCATCACGCATGCTGCTAATCTGTCAGCTGTACAACTATGATGTGAATTTCATGTTCCACCACATCATAATGTTGCTTTAGAGATAATCTGATCTTTGATCATTGTGCATGCTACAGTGTAATTGCTACACTGAAGTCATTTAAGGAATGACAATTTTCATCTAGATTACTCAGGGATGATGTGGCATTTAAATGAAGCTCAATTGCTATTAAGGGGTCCAAAGTATGGCAATAAAATATTCTTCACACCATTACTTCGCCAGCAAAGGCCGAACTGGTGATACAAAGCAGGGTGAATCCATGTTTTCTACACAAACTTCTGACCCTAGCATCCAAATGTTAAAGTGGAAACTGAGACTCATCAGACCAACCAAGATTTTTGCTAATTTTGATGAGCCTCAGTTGCCAGTTCTTAGATAACAATAGTGGCTCCTGGTGTGGTGTTCTGTTGCATTAGCCCATATTTACATTTATATTTACAGTTTATCCAGAGTGACTTACAAGTGCTACAACCTTCCAATCCAAGCAATTGTGGCTTAAGGGCCTTGCTCAAGGACCCAACAGTGGCCGAAGTGGGATTTAAAACCTGAACCTTCTTGTCAATAGGTCAGTGCCTTAATCACCTACGCCACCACAAGCCCATATGCTTCAAGGTTGTGTGTTAAAAGGTGCTCTTCATGGGGTGTATGCACACGCAAACATAGAGGGGACAGACAAATGGAATAAACAAGAAGTATGCTGCGATTTTAACATTAGTGCATTACAGGTGTTAAATAAATACTGCACAGCAGCAATAAACCTCTGTCTTACCTGGAACAGCTTTACTTTTGATTGTGTCGCTAATGAAGTGACCATGTGTATGCAACAAGAGCTATTAGATTCATTGTAGATCATATGCATTCACACACTATGAGCACTTTAGAGAAGTCCGTTAACTTAAGATCCATGTATTTGGACTCTGGAAGGAAGTTCAAATGTTTAATCATAACGTTCAAATAATACCGTTTGTTGTGAAAGGAGTACTTTTTTCTGTTAAGAGAGCAGCATCCTGTTGTGTTTCTGTGATAGGTGAAAGTTTGCCTTCACAGCATGAAAAACAGATATTTCTTTGTTGATATGGAGGCTGGAAAATTTTACAAATCCATGTCTAAATAGTTTAGATTCTACGAAACCATAGTTAGGTATTTTGTGTCCAAGTGGAGGAAATTCAGGACCATTGTTACTCTCCCCAGGAGTGCTCAGCCAGCAAAGGTCACTTCAAGAGCAAGACATGTAATAGTCTATAATGCCACAAAGGAACCCAGGACAAATTCTAAGCAACTAAAGGACAAAGCCACTACCCAAAAAAACACTGTTGCCTGTCATCTGGTACTTGACTAAAAAGGGTATTGAAAAAAAATGTGGATGAATGAGACCAAAATCGAGCTCTTTGGTTTAAATGAAAAGCATTGTCTGAATGAAAAACACAACATTCCAGCATGAGGACCATACCCCATTTCTGAAAAATGACGGTGCTAGTAAAACGATATGATTTGTTTTGCTGCATCTGGGCCAAGACAGCTTGCTGTCACAGATGTAACAATGGTTCTGAATTATACCAGCAAATTGTAAAGGAACATTTCAGGGCATCTGTCTGTGAAAGGAATTCTGAGAGCACATCAGTCATGCAGCAAGACAATGACCCTAAGCACACAAGTCATACTATCAAAAAATGGTCAAAGAAAAATAAAATTACAAGGTTTGCAATTACCAAGTCAAAGTCCTGACCTTAATCCAATTATTGTGGAAACAGTAAGGAAACCCACCAGCATCCCATAGCGGAAGCTGTTCTGTATCCAGGAATGGGCCAAAATGCACCAGTATGAAAAGCAAAGTAGGACCATGTTGTGGGACTGACAACATTGTATAAAGTCAAAAAGAACTTTGTAATGCTTGAAGGAAAAGGTACATTTTTCACATAGAAAATAAAACAGCTTATTTTTAACATTGGATCCCTTGAGGACTGCAGTCTGCTTAACATGATAATACAGCCTAACAAGAAACATGTGGCTCTAAAACGAAAACACTCGCCTTATTGCAAATCTTATCTGTTAGTTATTCTGAATTCTGAAATGGCTATATATATGGGTTACTATAATAAGCAGGCTTCATATTCTCTGACCAGTCCAAGTTTTCATTTTTTCCTCCTCATGTTTCTAATAAAATGTGTTTAATTGCTGAGACATAGGAGCATACTACTCTATGTGCCACAAACAATCAAAACAACTGTGTAGAACAAATGTAATTGAAGGCAACTGGATAAAATGTAGCCGCATAATGTCTGGCAAGAATGTTAGCAAGGGAGAGGCCAAAGTCAAGGCAAATAAAGTTAACTGTACAATTTAAGGATATATATGGAATCAAGGGATAACATAGCAAAAACCCTATGTACATTATTTTTTCTTAAGAGATGTATGATCTCACTCCACTGCTTTGCATTTACAATGGTATTGGAATGAATTGGAAAGTTTTTTTTAGATAAGTTTTAAATTA
This sequence comes from Parotocinclus maculicauda, assembly GCA_034780255.1. Classification (NCBI taxonomy): domain Eukaryota; kingdom Metazoa; phylum Chordata; class Actinopteri; order Siluriformes; family Loricariidae; genus Parotocinclus; species Parotocinclus maculicauda. Next base: position 19,199 of record JAUZSU010123927.1, on the reverse strand, counting down.
TATGAAATTATATGAGATTGTCAAAACTGCAACTATCAGACATACATGGTGTCATGCAGGTTGGTAATGACTGTGACAATAGGATTTCTTACCAATATCTAAAGATTATTTTGGGGCAGAATGTGTATTTTTTTATCTCTTAATATTCCATATGGCCTAAGTTTGGTGTAAACCCATTCTATGTAGTGACCTGTGTTAATTCATTGACACTTACTTGTAGACAAATGTTGGAGGTAGATAGGGTTGCATTGGACACCTCAGTGATTCTCAGTATGGCAGTTTTATAGATTCAGACCAGCCTGACAACCCAGTCCATTAACCTGCTGCCCTGGCCTTCTAAAATTATAATCATGTTTTGATACATACATACACAGGTCAGACCAATTTAGGGAAATCAGTTAACCAGGAAACTAGAGTATTTGTAGTAAATCCAAATAGACACAGGGAAGGCATGCAAACTCCACCCAAGGATTGAACCAAGGACTTTCTTGCTATGAGGTGATGGTGCTACTCATCGAGCCTGCACTGCCCAGGGTGCAAGTTAACACAGTCTCTTTAATTTCCAGCACTATATGACTGTCAGGAAGTTTTCTAAAATCTGCCTTCACCTGTTACCTACTGAAACTACTGATGTGGTGCAGTCCAATTTTGTATACAGTGCTGCCAATGGTCTTGTAGAAATTGTTGGCAGATGTTAACTATTTCCCCACTTAAACTATTAGGACACTTGCGTCCAATTTTGATATAATGTGTTTTTAATTATTTTGTGTTTTAGTCATTGTCAGTAGAACCTAATACCTAAAACTGCTGAAGATTGGGGAAAATGAGAGAAAGAAATAGGATTTTGCTTGTTCGCTTTACTAACTTTGCAGTTTACACAATATGGATGAATTGTTTAGTATAACATTAGCGCAATTAATTATTCTTGCCAAAAGCTTCATTGGCACTTCATACAGTGATTATATTCAAACTGCAAGTAATCATAATATCTTTGCTCATCTAAATAGAAAACCATTTTCTCTGGGGAAACACAAACAGTTTGTGTAGGTATCTTGTTTCAGTGTGAGTCAGGCTACACACCTTTGGATGGATTGCAATTTATTATGGGATTTAGCTGGAAGACCAGACATAATGAGTTCACATGGTGCAGACAAGTGATTGGTGTCATAGCAGGACCCACAATTTCTTCCTGATGGAAGCTGAAAGAGTAGTGTTGTACTTTAATTCTCAGCAACACCACTGTTTGACAGCACAAGTGCTGAAAGTTTTCTTCTTGTCTGCTGAGCTCAGCAGAAGTCAGCAGTATTAGCTACCTGGGCGAACTGTCACCCAACATCATTTCAACCTACCTGAATCTCCAGCGGAGCCTAGCTCCCCAACTAACAAATAACAGTGTCCTTGATGTGTTGCCAGCACACTGGCAGAGACAAACGCCTCCATGCTTGGCACGGGCAGATAGCTTAACTCCAGCCTCCTCTGTCTCTCAACTCAGCCTGGAACCTCATCAACAACTCAATTTAAGAACTCACCAAAACAACGTTCTGGCACGCTACGCGTTCCCTAGAGGCTGAGATGGATGACAGAAGGTATTCTTATTGACAGAAGCTAGGAAGTGGCCCAGAGGTGGAGACAGGCAATCTATCAATTTTTTTGCAATGGGAGTGAAGGCTTTCACACAGAGATTTATTGTTTGTTTTGTTAATTTGGGTAGTATTAGCCATTAAGTATATAGAAGTATATTTATCATTTGTCATGACATTATCAGTAATGGCAGCAACATCAAAATGACATATCAAATATTTTTATTATTCTGACTATTTACATACCAGATCAGTGATGTTGAATTTGAATGTTTTTTTCTGTTTCATAACAGCTGCTGTAAGAAAATGTGAAACATTTGAAGCACCTCGTAGAGGCCAAAGACAGGAAGGATGTTCTGCTGTGAATAATGCAAATCCCCAATCAAAAGTGAGGGACGTTTTCATAGTGGGTACTCTAATTGTTCCACAGCCATCCAAACTTTGTGACCAAAGAACCCCTTGGGTTCCCCTCAGCCATTTGCAAATCAACAATTTCCTGTGCCCACCAGCCTGGAATATCATTCAAGACCCTTGTGGTTGATTTTAGCCTTGCCAAAGCTTGACTACCTATGGACCAATTGACCAATTGGAGTTGCTTTTGGAGTTTGGATGTGCTGATGATGACCTCTGAGACTTTCACTTTCAGTATTTTCAGACTTGCATGCAACTCAGCATTGTGTATGAAGAGGTGATAAAGTCCAAGGCAGAATGGACTTCTTGGAGACTCATGAATCTGAGTCAGCATTTACATCTGCCTAACAGATTGTTTAATTGTTCCTGTGCCAACGTAGTTCCAGTCTTACCCATCAATGACTTGAGCTTGGTGCAACCAGTAGGTTTCCATTTGGCAGGTGAGTAAGGAAGAACTCCTGCTTGAGCAAGGAAGAACACTGCTAGTGAGCCTAAGTTTATGTTGTCATCCCATTCATCTGATTTCATAGTCAGAAGGGGGAGTTGAGAAGTTTTGGAGTAAACTGCCCATCCCCAGGTCATTTTCCAGCTGTTCTGGTTCTCAGCAACAACACAGTTGATGTCCTAGCTTTTGACATTGCCAAATCATGATCCATGACTATGCTGGGTATTCTGATTCAGGTCTCTGTGGTCTTACCTCCTCTTAATTCTTGCTGGCAGCAATGTAACAGTACAGCGACTGATGTGGAAAGGGTGCTGTGGAATGAGCTGTGCTGTCGCATGCTCACTCACATGCACACTCACATTTTAGCCCTTCTCCTGAAGCCCCTGCCATTGGATTAGCATGGCAAGAACATGACCAAAATTATGTTGAAAATCTTACTGGAGTGCTTTATGTTACGTGGCCAGTCACTATCCTCCAGCTGCAGCGCTGTATCATCACTCTTAACTGGGCATTCCATTTCAGACACCAGTGTAGCACTGGCGTAGAAGAAGCAGGAACACAAAGAATAATATATAAAATTAAAATGTTTGTGCCAAATGCACATAAGACACTTAAAACAATTGTATATGGCTAAACTTTACTTAGGCTGTGATATAAAGTAATTAAGCTGAAATCATACTGAAGTCATGGAGCATGTTGGAAGTTCACACAAATACAAACGGGGCTTTCAATGCTCCATTATATTTCTTTGTCACTTTCTTTGAATCCTGTTATAAAGGTCAAAGACCAAAACTAAATACAGTATGTGATGGAGCTACTAAGGCAGATACTCAGACTGACCACCAAATACTCATAAATGAATGTATTCAATTAAACATGGAATAAATAAGCAGATAGTGATCATTCTGGGAGACCAGGAAGCTAGTGGCTGAACTGAGGTAACAGAGTGTGGAACGTGTGAGGTGTGAGGATTTCTCTGGAGCAAGAGCTGACGTGAGTTGGAGGTCTAGTAGTGGCGATAGTTCAGTCCGATAGATGGAACTGCTAGCAGTGATTACAGAATGTTTAATTTAGAACATAATACTGTAATAAAGTGCTTGGGTGGCACAGCCATCTAAGATGCTAGCCCTCCACCACAGTTACCAGGATGCAAGCCCTGTGGTGCCTCCTGGCCAAGTCAAACATCAGATGCAGTCATTATGGGCTGTGTCTGTGGGAAGAGGCCAGCTGGTAATGTAGCACTGACCCCTACTGACCCTACGACGCACTGTTGACCCATTCTGTGTTGTTCTCCAGTAAAAGTGCTAGACCCCCACAACCCAGACCAATAAAAATGGAGATAAAATGTGTGTCCAATGATTTCATGCATTTCAAAACATGATTTCACCATTCTAAACAATTGTATCTCTTATTATCATCGTTTATTATATATCTATTATTATTACCCACTATACCTAAACTATGTGAAACCTATCCTAAGGTTTAAGGTGCATTGTAAGGCGCTTTTAGATATCATGTTTGGCACACTCTTGAATTTAGAAAACACAATATTTTAACTTTTGTTAAAACATAAATAAAAATATATTCTATATTGAACTCTCAAATGTCTTTCAGTGCTATCTAATTATGTTCAAGATTATCAGATCTATGAAAACACAAGGGGAATTATTCGTTTTCCTAGTAAAAATATATTTATATTAATTTATGCATTGATTATTATTATGGGCATGCTGTATACACAGTGTCCGAATTATCAATGGTAAACAAACCTATTTTTTTAAAACACCAGGGGTTCTTTGAACCTCTGAGAAGTTTATCGGAAAATTCCCCTCTTGTTTGAGTCTATTTCATTTCTTTCCAACATCACACTTGTTTGATCATCGAATTGGAAGCAGTGCATGTGTCACTAGCTGCCAGAAAAGAGTCTGCTTCTGCTTAAGCATCAGGCTCCACCACAGAGTGTGTTTTTGATACATTGCTCTATACTCAGCCTGTACAGCAAGTATGGGAGGCTATTGGAAAAAAATCTGCTTTAATTTAGATTTACTGCATTAAATATGAAATGATTGCTGGAATGTGAGTGCCAGGAGCGACTAGTATATCATCTTTCGCTGTACTCTAGGCTTGTATATCTAACACAAAGTGAGACATACCTTGGGGCTCTCACTGTATTACATGGCTGGGTTGTTCCGAGTATCATGCTTGATGTTTAGCTCAAGTGTTGCTCATTGTTCTCACCAGCCTCTTGTAGAATGTCCATTTCCCTTTTATTCTAATTGCATCTGACTGAAACGGAGCATCAAAGCAGACAGCTTGTCTGTGAGACATGCTCTAATGAGGTGTGCTGATATTGTCATGCACTTCACTGCTGATCCATATTTGAGATAGATTCCTCTTGTTACTGCCATACGATTTCATGTTGTCCCCTCAAATTATGCCTTTTGCACTTTTTTTCCTCCAGCATTGCCTTGACTAATAAGGTTGACTCATTGCAGCAGAAGGTGCAGAAGACCTTGTGGGCCTCCTGGACCACGGAGGAGTAGTGCAAATTTAGCACATGGCTGCCCAGTGGGATTTATTGTTTGTTACAGCAGGGAGCTGTCCTGATCTTGGCCCGTTAAGTAGCAGAGAGCGATCACCTTTATCTGACCCTGAGAAGATCATATCCAAGCTCAGCTAGTATCTTTTACTGTGAAAAAATAATGATCTATATGCTTTCCAAAGCAGACACATTTCAGATCATCTTTAGAACGCGGAGATGCTTTGCAGGCACATGAAATATGCACTAGTTTTGATCTATTGTATGGCAAATCACCATTTTAGGTGTCTGCATGTTTATAGGTGTCCATGCTTGCTTGTGGAAGCATGTGTGGTTAAGCTCACTCTCATAACACTGCAGGTTTATTAGTGCCTGCAGTCATTTCTGGTTCCATAAATGTCATAGCGTGGCCAGACAACCAAAAGAAAGATCTATAACATTGAAAAAACTTAACTGACCTTCTGTGAAGTCAGTTGTTCCAGCACATTAAACTATTTTGAACCCATTGCATGATTAAGGAAAAATTGCTGATTGCAAATTGCTGATAGAAAAGCCATCTGTTGAAGAACATGCTTAGCCCTGATTAAGAGATTTCTGGACTATTTCTTGTACTAGGGCATACTGCATTTGGAATGGCAAAACTGTGCATGGAAAATAAACCTGTTAAACACTATAGGATAAATGATTTAGAACTAAAGAGGGAATTACTCTGCCATGGGTGAGAAATAAAGAGAAATGTATGTTTTTGTTAAGTGCATTAATTTTGTTTACACTTACAAAAATGATGCCTTTGTTAGTATAATGGTACTATGGTACTTTGCTGGTATAATTTGTACTTTTGATAGGCTAAATGGTTATAAGTAGCCAAAACATAGAGTTATCATTACCTTTCCTGATGCATGGCTGATCTTTTTTTAAAAATTATCAAATATCCATTATTCCATGTAAAAAAGAGAAACATTGTACTGAAGCTGTGTGGCATGTACTGTACTTCTGCTCAGGGGTAAAATTGAGTTTTTACTGCCATGGTTTTAGTGAGCCACAGCAACATTTTACTGGGAATCGTGCCTCAAGTAAAGTGAGTATGGTGGCACCTCTGACTCTGATACAAAACCAATTGTGCATGTAATATGTTTTAAGTTATTTTACTGATACTCACAGTCTTTCTTAGCCCCTGAATCTCTTGTAGTGGTATAGCACTAGTTATAAACAACACTGTTTATATACAGTATGACATTACTCTATGACATGCAGTGTCACACTGTCTAAAACAGATTGTAAACTTTTTAGATAGACTAAATCTAAATAAATGTATTGTGATAAGAACTATTTCTGTGCATGACTATCATTACCATGGGTGTATCCTATGTTTGCTAATAGGGCAAGAAACACAACAACCAACTCCACCTTAAAACCAATAATCAAACTTGGAAACACCAGCTTCTACACTCATGGTGGCAAGAACCACTGCAAAGCCATAGGTAAGATACGAACTCAGGTTGGATGGCTCAGTGGGTAGCAATATCGCCTTACAGCAAGAAGGTCCTGGGTTTGATCCCAGGGTGGACCCAGTCCTTTGTGTGTGGAGTCTTCATTTCCCATGTCTGTATAGGCTTACTCCAGGTTCCTCCCACAGACATGCTCTAGTTTAACTGTTTCCTTTAATTGGCTTGTTGGCTAATTGGCTAATTAAGGGTATGTACTGTATATGACTGGTCTAGTTGTAGCCTTGTGTATTGATGTAACCTTGTGTCTGTCGCTAGAATGGCCACTGATGCTGACAGAGACGTTAAATAAATCAAACAAACAAACAAACTCAGTAGGTAGAACACTTGGTTACAGTGCTGTACTTTCCTGCTTCACACTCTAGTGTAATTTTTTATACATAGTCTTAAAGTTGGTTGTATATTTGTCACGCAGCTACAAAAAAAATAAATAATAGGAAGTTAGCGTTGCATGTTCTCTCTATGTCTGTGTGGGTTTTCTCACACTTTCCAATGACAATGGACTGGAGCCCTAATCTTGGATTTGATTAAGCTGGAATGCAAAAGTGAGTGACTGAGTGTGTCTTGCTATGTATACACACATAGGTTTGTGTTCCTATGGCTTTGATCTTCCAATCAGTTATGATCAAATATATGAACACATTATTCCATACATGGATGTATATTCCAACAATGTTTGAATTGTCCCAGCCATATGCTTGACCCTGGTATGAATAAGCAGGGCTACAGACTGAGAAATGATATACAAACATATCCAGTTTTGACTGTGAAGCACCTGACAAGACTGGAGGCACCACTGAGCCTCAAACTCTTGTCTCCACTAAACACGTTAGAGCCCATGCAAATATTTGTAAAAATTATTCTTGATAACCATGAAGAGTTTGGAACATGTTATAAATCATGCCTGAAGTCTTTAACTATATTTGCTAAACTTGGAATGGATTTTTTTGTCTTATGGCCTTGTTCATGAAACAGTAGCAGTCTTGGACCAGAATACCCTTGATTAATGTGTCTAATAAACACACAATAAGCTTTTTAAAATACATTTCAGACTTTATAAATCAAACTGCTTATGTTAAATAAGTCTATCTTCACTCTTTTGCACTGTAGTATAAACCCACTCAATTGCATATTCATAAAAGTACACCCGCAAAACAGACATTCCTTGTCGCATAACGCATTAAAATAATCTTCTTTTCAGACAGTGTCTATGTGTGCATGTGGAATGCTCCAAGCAACAGTGGATCTCAGTGGCATATGTGATATATGAGTATGCTGTATGTGTGAGTGTGTTTGTGTGAGAAATGAATCTGGGGGTAGGGAAAGCATGGGTTACGGTACTGGAAGTAAATGTGAAACACACGCTCTGGCGGGACACACTGGCTTAACCGGGCTGTGTTCAAGAGCCAATGATGACACCAGTTAACCTCCAATCTCTCTCGCTTATACACTACAAAGCAGTTCAATCCCCCTGTAGGGCTTAGCACACTTCCTCCAAGTCCTATTTATCTTTCCTCTGAGATCAGGGCTACATTAAGGTAACAAGGGAGGGTTGCATGTCGGCAGTGGATGTGTCGTATCCTGTAGAGCCAAAAGCCTTTTCTGTTGGGCTTACTTGAGTGAATGAATCATACATATATTGAGCTGGTCTTGCAACTATCAATCAGGAAATTAGTTTTATGTTGAAAATGTTATCACACATAATACTAGTGTCCTTGTGCTTTTAATATGGACTATATATATATATATATATATACGGGGTGTGTGTGTGTGTGTGTGTTAGGGATTTTTTTTTGATGGCACAGACAGGGGGTCGGGATATTAACCAATTTTCAAATTCACATAGGTATAATCTGGTTTCTTGATGAGGGTCTACTCCAGTTTATCTTCTGTTTCTCACCTCATAACCTCTGTCATATTTGGAAATGCTTTCACGTTCCAACATTCCTTAACTCTTCTTGTGTGTATACCAGACGTGTTTCTGCTTCTCTCCTGCCTCTGCCTGTTTCTCCAACTTTCTAGTGTGTCCTTCTCTTATAGTTATTCAATATTCTGGTATCATATCTGTATCCAATGTATAGTCCGCTCTAGTGTCCTCTTCTCATTATCTGGATTATCTTCATCACCATTCTGTGTAGTTATTGTTGCCTATGTATTGTTATTTCCCACGCACACACCTGAGTGCCAGCATGAAACAACAGTGACAGTGAAGAGTTAGCATAGTGTCCTAAAGAGCAAGTGGGTTTTCTCTGGAGTTCCTCTTGCACGTTGAAAAAAGTCTGTTGTTGGATCAGCTACTGTAGATGAGAATTAACTAGTGAATGTGTTATGATAAGTGGTGAACTACAGAATGTACTCCAGATGCTCCATAAGCCTGATCAGATTAATATAATTGACAAATTAACACAGCTATATATTATTTATTATATATAAACTATTATTTTATAAATCACTGCTACAAATAATCGATTATTACCTAATGACATGACTGGTTCAGAGGTTAGGACTCTCACTTTACTTAGTTTCTGTTTTTTGAACTATTACTACAAACTTAGATACATTAGCTGAATTCTTACATTTGATGTCTAAGCCACCCAAGGAGAATTAATCTCTTTTTTTTTGAGTATTGGTCCAAATTTATTTCCACTGTCGCTCTAGGCTTGCTCAATTTGGGATTGGAGCTAGATATAGAAGATAATATAGCTATCATAAAGCTACCGTACTTTAGTGCAATGACCATTGAGAATGTGTAGAATGAAAATGTGAGAGCATAACACCCTCCAATGGATAAGCATTCAGACCTAGCTGTAAGGAGGTTTTGAGAGCAGTGCTTCTATGAGGGTACACATGGTGAACAGGCTCCAGACAGACCACCTGTAGACAGGACTGCTTGATCCGCCAACAAGCTCAGTTTTTCCCCTACATTTTTGTTGCCCACCATAAAGGCACAGGTGTCACCTTCACTACACTACCCCGTCTCTGCCCAGGCTATTTTCAGGTGCTTAGCAGAATGAAATTTATTGTTCCATTTTGTGTCCAGCCATTCACAGACAGTCACCACCACCTTTGATTACAGTTGATGATGTCATGAACAAGAAACCTGGACTGTATCATCTTTAGCAACAAATCCAGTTTTTGTTTGGGATTCAACAACAGTTGGCTTAGAGTATGGAGGCTTTGTGGTGAGCAAATCCTGTCTTTGCTGTGGACTGACACACTGTCCCAGCCTCTGTTGTGATGATCTGCATATGACAGGCAATCACACCTAGTAGTGATACAAGGTACACTAACAACTCAACAATATGTGAAGGATATCCACATATTGCCTCCCATGGCAAGGCTTTCAATTGGTATTTTTCAGCAGGGTAATGCTCGACTATGTACAGCAAGGGCTTCCCAGAAATGCCTCCACCAGATTGAAAGACTTCCATGGCCTGTCTGGTTGTGAGATCATGAACATATATAGCATCATCATTACACTTGCATATATAAAGTTCCACTCAATTCCTACATATATAGTAGAATTACAATTGTATAATTGTAAATTCACCATTCAACCTTCATGCTGTAAGCCCCAAACACGATTCAAAGCCAGGCACTCAGGAAGGACTCTACCAGAGCTCATATTACACATTGTGTACAATGCATTCTGAAAGTCATTCAGACCCTTTCAATTTTGTCACATTGTATGTTGAGACCTTGTGCTAAAGTAAAAAAAAGCTTTCCCCATCATTTTGCAGCCAATACACCATAATAAGAAAGTGAAAACTTTCTCTGAAAAATAACACAACAACAAGAAGAAAACAGAAGAAGAACACACGTGTAGACGTTTTTGCAAGTTTATTAAAAAGTAAAAAGTAATCTGAAAAGGGCCTTGGTAAGATAACTGAATTTCCAGAATCTCAACCATCACTTTGGTACCTAAATGACTTTCTAAAGAAACCAAGATTAAACTTTTTGGCTTCAATTTTAAGTGTCATGTGTCATGCTGTGGGAGTGTGTTTCAGTGGCTGGGACAGGGAGAATGGTCAGGATTGAGGAAAAGCCCGAGATAAAAGAATAGTCCGAGATATTCTTAATGAAAGCCTGATCCAGAGAGCTTGAGACCTCAGACTAGCCTGAAGGTTCACCTTCTCGGCAGCATTTGACACAGTCCACCAGAGACTCTTCTGTCCATCCTCTTGAGTCTTGGAATCCAGTGAACAGCTTGGCGGTTGTTTGCTCCCTACCTAGCTGACAGGTCATATCAGGTATCGTAGAGAGGATCCATCTCCTCATCCCGCAAACTGACCAGTGCTGTCCCACAAGGCTCAGAGCTTGATCCTCTGTTGTTCTCCCTCTATACTCGCTCTCTTGGTGAGGTTATATCCTCACATGGCTTTTTATATCACTGCTATGCCGATGACACTCAAATAATTCTCTCTTTCCCTCACCTAGACACCCAGGTCTCTGCCAAGATCTCAGCATATAACCATGGATAACCACCACTCCTGGCAAGACAGATGTATTACTCTTCTTAGGTAACTCTTGTCCCCAACAGCACCTTGTTCTCTCCATTGACAAGGCTCGGATCTCCCCCTCTCTCATGGCACGCAACCTGGGGGTGACTATGGACAACCAACTGTCATTTTCTTCCCACATTGCTAACGTCTCTCGGTCATGTCGTTTCCTTCTTTACAACATAAGAAAGATTCGTCCATTTCTTTCCACAGAGGCAACACAGATTCTGGTTCAGTCCCTTGTCAATTCAAGACTAGACTACTAACTCTCTCTTAGCGGGGTTACCTCTGTCCGCTATCCGATCCTTACAGCTGATCCAGAATTCAGCTGCAAGACTTGTGTTTAATGTTACCAAGTTTACACAAACTACACCACTGCTCCTCTCTCTCCACTGGCTCCCTGTAGCTGCTCGCATCAGATTTAAAACTCTGATGCTCGCTTACAAAGCTGAAAATTGAGCCTGCACCCTCCATCCTTGCAGCACTTATCACATCCCGCACTGCATCTTGCTCACTCCAGTTCTCTAGCACTGTTCGGCTCAGGGGACGAGGAAGGCATTCATCTAGACTCTTCTCTGTTTTGGTGGAATTAACTTCCCCTCAATGTTCGAACAGCTGGTTCTCTGGCTATCTTCAAACGCCCATGAGGACCCATTTATTCTGCACTTACCTCAACTACCCCCCACCCTTCTCTCTCTCTCTCTCTCTCTCTTAAAAAAGAGAAATAAGGACACAACCTTCACAGTTTCAGAAGTGTATTCTTGTTTATATTCCTGATTATTGGGAATAGATTATGTTATGGATGTCTTAACACACTGTTGTAACTTGCTCTATATAAGGGTGTCTGCTAAATACTGTAAATGTAAACAAGACAATTACACTAAATACACAGCCAAGACAAGACAGAAGTGGCTTAGGGACAACTCTGTGTATGTCCTTGAGTGACCCAGCCAGAGTCCTGACTCGAACCCAATAAAACATCTCTGGAGAGACCTGAAAATGGTCCACTAACGGTCCCCATCCAACCTGACAGTGCAAGAGAGGAGCTTCAAAGAAAAGTGGCAAAACAATCCTAAAATCCAGGTGCTCAAACCTTGTTGCATTATACCCAGTAAGACAGGAGGTTGAAATTGCTGCCAATCGCTGTGCTAGTACTGAGTTAAGGGTCTGAAT
>JAUZSU010123926.1:0-43176 GCA_034780255.1 Parotocinclus maculicauda | reverse complement strand
GGCCTTTTGTTAACCCCATAACTGTCAATATCCTGGGATTAACCTGTTTGTATCTTAGTAATGATCTGCTGTAATCCTTGAGTGGCAATATAGCTGAGCACCTGGAAATCCAATGCTATTTTGGGGGCAGCCACAATGATATTGCCTCTAAGCCATCATGCTTCCCTCAAGATTTTCATCACAGCTTAAACAATCTGACAAAAAGCAATGTAATTACTGGTGTCGGTGTCAGTCAGTACCCAAGGAATGAAGAAAAACCCTCTTTTGTTGTTTTTCCTTGATTTTTAAAAATCAGTAATGCAGTGTAGCATCTAAAATTTCACAATGCATTTCTGATTAAGGCTATTTTATGAATAATTAGTAATCATTGCAGTCATCAAAATGACTGACTTTATTATAACAATTTTTCACAAATGGATTAACCCAAATGCACGGTTTAGTCCCGTATCTTTGAAGCCAGTCGTAGTGTACTTAAAATGTAGCAACACTTTTCTTCATTTCATGTGTATTACAGCAGTACTGGTCACCTAATACACTGCTCATGAAGATATTTCAAAATTAATACGAAGATAATCCCACGAGAATGGCTGATCCTGTCACTGTCCCAGCAGTTTGGCAGTCTTGGGTGACCATACAACCTACTGAACTGTCAATGTGTAACATTCTCGTCCAGTTTGACATGCTTATGTTCAACCTCCTGAATGTCACTTACTACTCAATCACAATAATCTCATTTGTGTAATTAAATACATTTCTTTAGCTTGTTTGATGAAATCAAATCAAATGATTATTTTATTTAATCGCTTCATATTCATTTAGAAATATCCCCAGATTTTTTTGAGCAGTGTACTATCAGCACAATAGGACTCATTGCTAATTGTTGTCATAAGCTATTTGCTTGTTCAAAAACTGATGCCTCTGTTTTCTCTGTGCCTCCCACCCCTTTTTCCCCACTTTTACTAGGTACATAGAGCAAAATTTTTAACAAGCCAGGGAATTCTCTCTCTGGCGCTGGTGTGTTCCTGGCTAAGCTGCTGTGTCTTATGGCTTTTTATTCCTATGTGATACTGAATGTGACTCATGTAGGGATACAAGCCACTAAACACAGAGCGAACTATCAACTTGAAATATCAGTCTACTTGAGGATGTGATTTGGCCTCTTGCTGAGTCAAAGTATTATACTAATCATTTATTCTAAAAAGCTTCATCAGTAATATTTCCTTTACTATATTGTATTTACACAATTATTGGTTAGCTGGCTGACTGAGTGATACCATTAATTTGTATTATTTTGGCAATTATTTGCAAAATTAGAGATTATTTGATATTTGGATTTATGTGTGAGATTATTACTGTTCTTAATTTAGGACTCTACAACAAATAAATGAACAAGGAACAAGGAATAAAGTGAATTCAAATATTTGTTTATATCCAAAGTTATTCTGAAAGAATTTATTTCTCTTTTACAGATTATTCTGATTATATAGTGTAGACAAATAACATCACACAACATCTTAGGACACAACATTTGTCATGTAACTGATGAAGTACCGAGTTGCTATTCAGATTATTAGGATAATGTTATAAAATCTATGAAAACGTTTTCATCTTTTGTTTTCAGGCTGCTAGCATAGTCATGGTTATTGTGATTATTCTTGAAATAATTAATTCCCACATGTGAACCGTGTCCAGTCTAAACAAATCAATTAGCTTGTAAATAGCTGGCCAGCTGGCTTGGCTGTGATGTGCTACAGAGTCCCTAAAAGTATACAAATGGTAGTCAATTTATTTGAGATATACCACAATTAATGTTCTTCATTTCAGTACATGCACAGCTGCACTTCTGGATAAATATTTATATAGCATATATATGTATATATAAGTATATATATCATGAACATAGTTCTATATTTTGGTTTTTGTCTCATAAGTGTGATACTGAACTGCATGACTGAATTGCATTTGAGGTTCATATAACGTATGATAGAGTAACGTATGATAAAGTAACGTATGATAAGATATAATCATCACAGATATATTTCTGAAAAAAATTTTATCTTTAAAAAATGTTTTGATACATTTATGATTTAATTATTTGCTTTTTACATAATGAGAGTGTGTACTTGGGCTGGCATAGACGCCACAATGTGATGATCCCAGTATGATTTCTTAGTATTTCAAATGCTTGACATTCTCTGTCATCAGGTTTTCCATAAATTATTGATGGGCTTAAGGCCAGGAGACTGTTGATGAAAGTCCAGAGTTCGATGAGCTCTAACTGTTATGCTCATGACATGGTTTGTAATGGAAAACAAGGTGAACTATTAATAGTGGTCTGAGACTTTTAGCCCCTGCTGGATACTCTATATACATATACTGTAGATAATTATAGTGCATTATTAATGAAGAAAAATACTGGGTAACACTCTGGAAACTTCTATATATTTATATTATTTAGAAAAATGTTATATATAGTTTTGCATTTTTCATATTTCAATAAAAGACTATAACATCATTTAATAGTCAAAGTTTGGTTTGGATATGTGTGTGCGCGTGCGTGCGTGTGTTTGTGTGTGTGTGTGTGTGTGTGTGTGTGTGTGCGTATGTGTGTTTATATGTATTTTGGGTACCAGATCATGGTTGACTTCTAATTTAGCCCACCATAATTAAAATATAATGAGCAATTATTAAAATTGTTTTAGATGTCATTACAGAGTACAAAGCTCTGTGTACCAGAAAAGACAACCAGACAAAGAAATTTAGATTTGTAATAATCAACTTTATATGAGGCACTTTTGTAAACCACTTATAAGCCATCAGCAGGCTTAATAATTCCCATTCCTTATTCTCTTCATCTGTTGCACATTATTAAAATAGAACTTTGACATTATGCATTGCACCAGAGATAATCTACCTACAATATAATACAATATACGATACAAATATAAACAAGATAAAGCACCTTTTCCTTTTAGTAAATAATAGTTATAATAAAACATTTGGAATGAAATCTAAATAACTGATTGTGGATTTGGTACGTGGTAACATCAGTGCACGAGAGGAATTCCTAATAAGGGGTTCATGCGCAAGAGTTTTCCTTGTTAGCACCTGAGTTCATCAAACCAAACTGAAATCAAAATGAATTTAGACATGAACAAGACTTTCCTAATGCCCTCATTTGATACAACCAAATGAATGATTAGACAAATTAACCCATTTTTGCTGCACAGTAATTTTCCTTTATCCTCAGAATCCATAGAGTACCAGCAAGAATGATTTGATGAACGTATCCGCTACATGTTCCCTTCAGTTAAGGAAATTTATGTTCACATTACAAAAACTATACAATAATATAGCACCAATGAATGTTCATACAAAAGCTAATACATTGAATGTCACTGCAATACAGTAAGGTAAAAGAATATGAAAGCGTTATTTCTGAGAAGCATACAACATAGGCACATTGTCCAGAAATGGAATGTAATTGTGCAGTATTGCAAAAAAGAAGAAGCTATGAACGCAAGTGAATGTGTCATGCATAATTTGAAACAAAATCTGTTAACTTTCAAGTAATGTTTTTACAATTTTTTGCTTTCATAATAAAATTCAGACTCCATAACTTGATGACCGACTTCAAAAAAGATAAAATAAAGTTTGCCAAAAATGAGCAATTTTATATTTATAAACTTATCATTATCCTCACAGTTGAGTGAAAAACATTTACAAGAAGATACAAGGCAATAAAGTGACTATTTAAGAACTTAAAACATTTCTCGGAAGAGGGCCATACAATCTCAGTCTCATTTACAAAATCGTCTCAATCAGTCAGCTAGTGGATAACTTAGTTCCCTCTTTAAGTACCATTCATCTAAAGCTCAGTTTATGGGTTCAGAAGTGTCTTTCCTTAATGGAATCTTAAAACTAGTGAGTCTTTGGCCAAAAAGCTTGCTAAGCACATTGTTGTGTGACTCTGCAGTATGGTATGAGTGAGTCTCCACAGCCTTGAGCCCTGACTTGGTCCTGGATTTGTGAAATGAATTGTTAAGGTTGGTTACTGACACCTTTGATGTGGCAGAATGATTGTGTTTTCTTGGAACTTTCTTGCTTCTGCAGTCCCAGTTCAATTGACGGACAATCTCGCCTTTCTTTGGTGAAAAGTGCTCAGTAGGACCTCTCTTTGGCTGCATGTCCAGAGTTCCCATCTTTTGCCTAGAAACTATTTTGTTACTAGCTGTGTCATCTTTTACTGATGTGAGCACAAGATAGTCACCACAGGAATCAGCTTTCCGTTGACCAGCCATTCTCTCATATGCAGTGGGTCGAAATTTCTTCTTGATCTTTGGGTCAATGCCAAGATTTTCACGTGTAGCAGGGGATACTGTCCTTGGAGAATTTGGGATTGTCTTTGGAGCTTTCCTTTTTTTAAGTTTTACGATGCCCTTATCTTCTGTTGTGATGGAACTGAGGGGATTATTTACTTGGTTCACACCAGCAATATCAATGACCCCAAGGTTTCCAGCCTTTAAGCTACTGTCATTACATTGTTTGTTTTCTTCTGCCGTAAGAGGAGACGTTCTGTCCTTTAACAGGACGCAAGTCAGCTGATCAGTCTGGTTTATGACGTGCTCGTTTTTATTCTTTAAAATGGATGAACACTCGTTCATCTGGTCCTGCCTTGAATGTTTTAACTCATTGGCTGGCGATTGCTGATTTGTCTGAAAGCTAGTGTCATCATTAGTCAAATGATCTTCTGTTCCTTTGCCTTTCATATTTTTACTCGCTTGATTGGGATCTAGCAAGCTGATTTGATCAGAATCTTCTGCTTTCATTGTGTCATCTGCATTTGCAAAACCTTGGCATTCTTTTGTCTTTTTCTCAGGAACCCTTCTGTTACTTGAAATTTGAATTGGTGATGTGCTATCAATTGCTCCACAGACGTCTTCAATTTTAACATCACATATCTCATCTTGCGAGCTTCTGTTTTCTGTAGCAGACTCTTTCATATATGTGTCTTGGCCTTCATGTGCATTCGAGACGGCATTATCTTCTTCCTTTAGCATAGTTTTTGAAAGATGAGTGTGCTTAGAGGAATTCATTTGGGGTTGACATTGCCCTAACTCATCCAGCACCCCAGGAAGGTCTTCTGCCACATCCTCAATTTTCACATGTGTATTATTTGTCTGAGTAAGCTCTTCAACAGTTGTGTTATGAGTAGAATTTTCCATGACTGGGCTCACAGCCTGTGTGTCTGAATTATTCTGTAACTGTATAGCTGCAATGTTGGGTATGCCACTGTTCAGACAATCTTCTTGTGAATTCTCTGGATGTACTTTCCTCTTTTTGTTTGGTGGCATATCAAATGTATTATCTTTAGACTTGTAGGGTTCACAAGGTCTTACAACTGCTTTAAACTTAAAGATCTTGTTAGCGCCAGTAAGATGTTTCTCCATATGACGATCAAATTGTTCTTTCTTCGAGAATGTGTAGTTGCATGTACTGCAGATGAAAGACTTCTTAATTACGTGCATAACATCAGCACACAGCTCGCAGGTGTATAGAGTAGTATGCTTTGAATCAGGTTCATCCACCTCTTGATGCTCATTTTTAAGGTGATCTTTAAGCTCGCTTGCTTGCTGGTACGAGACTGGACATTTGTGACACATAAAAATCTTTTGCAAGTTGTGAACCACCAAGTGTCGCTGAAGTTTGAATGGTTTCGGAAACTGTTTACCACAGTGGTGACAATCTCGTGATGGATCCTTGCAGTTGGGATGCATTTCAATATTTTTTGGTGTAATTACTTTGGATAGAACCTCAAAGGGAGTAAATGCAGCATGTTTGCTCCCACCTCCAACATTTGATTTAGGTTTCGTAGATTCAGTCTCACCCATGTCTGGGAATTTTTGCTCTAGTTCAGAGTCATCTAACAAAGCTCTTTTCTCTTCCTTAGATGACTTTGCATTCTCCCCTTTGACAGTCTTTTTTGATTGCTGCTGCATGATTGATGAGATGAAGTTCTTTACAGCATTTTCCTGCATAAAGCAGCCTGGCATGTCCAGTAGGGAACCTTGAGACTGACCCTTACGAGCAAACTGTGTGGCATGCTCACGTAGATGCTCATTGTACATCCACACATCGGTGATTTCCTTCAAGCACATTCCACAAGTCCACACACCTGCTTTATTCTTTACATGCTTCTCTTTCAAATGGTCTCGAAGTTGTTCTCGGGAGCTAAACTTGCGCTGGACGCACATATAACAAGTTGGAGGAGGTGAAGGATTGTGAGAAAGCTTGTGGAAATCAAGCTCACCGAGGGTAAGGAACCATGTGAAGCAAACTTTGCATTTATATTGCTTGTCCTTGGGTTTTAAACCAGTCTCAATGCGTTTCCTGCCCTTGCGTTCTGGAGCTTTCTTGGGGGATTTCTTCGGTGCAATGGCTTCAACCAAAGATAAATCTCTTTCAGGCTCAAAAAACTGTATTTCAGGGAGTTGAAATGTCGTGTTGAGTTTCTGAATGTCAATACTTGGGTACTGAGGAACATTATCGTCCATAGTGACCAACGGAAGATGACAGGACTCCTTTATACTTGCATCATCAGGTCCATCCAAATTCACTGAAGACTTCTCATTTAAAACTTCTGCCTCACTTAGAAAATCTCCATTTCTCACTTTTGCAGTGTTTTCATAGTCAGTCTGATGATCTGCTGTGGCATCTTTTGGGAGACTTCTCTGTGGAGAACTTTTCAGTGTGCTCTTGTGGCACATTTCAAGCATCTTAGCATCGTCAAGTAATATAGTTTCATATTCACAATGGTCATTTAGATTGCTTACAAATATGTGGCCTGTCATTTCCTTATACTCTTCATGCTTATCTAGAAACTCTGAGCTAGTGGACTATGAGATTAGGCTTCGCATTTGTTTCTGCTTTTTGTTACTTTTACCATAGACACGTGCACATTTTTTCCTTTTCATGTCATCATTCATTGGAAATAGTTGGGAAAATGTGTTTTCATCATCAAACAGAGCTTTCAGATCAGGGCCAAACCCTTTGGGACTTAATGGCTGATCTTTATAACCCTCGCAATGGATGTCCGTTTCAGCTCTAGGATAACTGGTTGTTTCACATTTGATAGCAGGGTCTGTACATGAATCACATATTTCGTTTGTGGCAGTACATGCCTTAATACCTGCATACTCATTTAAGGCATTTGCCGGTGTGTTATTTTCTGATGTCTTTACATTTCTACATCTATCTGGACTGGTTGTGGTGTGCTCGATTTCAGGTACATTGTTGCACAATTCAGGTGACTTGCTGAAAGCTGCTACTTGCTGCTCATCAACACAAGCACTTTCTATGCCCTGATCTTCTTCTGTGGTTTCCAACTTCCAGCAGTTGAGATTGTTTGTCACCTCTTTTTGAGGTGATTTAGAGAAATCAGGAGTAATAGCCTGTAGGATATCTGTTTTAAGTATACTTAGTAACTCATCTGGAAAAGTGTCTTGCTTTACCAGTTTGTGGATGAACCCTTCATTGCTGACGTCTGCACACTTATTTTTCTTGACTTTATTACTTTTCTTGGCAGTTATTAAAGGACTGTCCTCCTTGTCATTACCCTTTGTGCTTTTTGAAACAAAGGACTGATTAGCTGTGTCCTGAATTACTGAATCGAGGGTTGTGTGGTCACATTGTATTGCAGGCGTGCTGTCTCCTTCCTGATGCAGCAAGATTGCTGGACCAAGTGTCCCCATGGTGTCTTTCACTAGTCCTTGGCTGCTCAGGGTTGAGCTTTGCATTTGTTTCCCTTCAGCCTTCACTGTGTGATTCATTGCTTTGTGTCGCTTAAGTCCAGGTGCTGTGCGGAAGTACAGTAAACATATTTCACACTGAAATTTCCCTTGCAATGCATTCTGCACACAACTTTTTTTCAGTGAGGTCTTTACCTCTGACTGTCCCATCAAAGAGGCAGAAACACTTCCAAAACTTTTGGATTCTTCTGGTCTTGGTTGATTAGTATTTATTACTTCCTGAGCACTGGACACAGAGGGTCTCTCAGACAAGGCATCAAGCTTGAAAGTTGTTAGCTGACTGTCAACATGTTCATCATCTGCGTTTCTCAACAGGTTGATATGCATGTCCATGTAATCGGTGGAAGTAAGTGACACATGACAAGTGCTCCTATCACCTTGGTTAAGTTTTGTAAGCTGTTTGTTATTATCTGAAGCATTATTTTCCTCATGGTCATGGGTAGTTGAAATATATGAATTATCATTTTGGCTGGTGGTGTCATGAAAATGTGCTATGTCAAGCTTGGCAAAATGATCATAAGTAGTTAATTCAAGCTCATTTTGGACATGTATTGGACTAAGTCGACAATTTGATGATAACTGTTCACTGAGAGTCAACCCACAAGCACTGGAATCAAGGCTGTGTTTAGGGCTTGATTTTATGTGCGGTTGACCATCCACCACTTTCTTTAAGCTTTCTGAACACAAGTCGCTGTCATTGAAATGCTTGTCACTGTAACTCATGGGGCTGCGTTTGAACTCATGCAATGTATCTCTGATTTGGGTAACCACCAGTGGTTCTGATTTTTCATTTGGCTCACAAAAAGCTTGACTGGAGATGCTATTCACAGGCAAAATTTGTCTGTTGCAAGATGTCTGTTTGCTTTCTGTGGTGTCAAAATCCAGATGGGAAGTAAATTGAATATTGACATCAGTTGTTTTGGTAGAAGAATTTTGAAAAGCTGGTGATTTTTCAGCCAAAGCAGGTGTCATCATGTCAATATTGGTCCAGCAACACCTAAATTGACTCTCCTTATTTTGCGTGGTGGTACTGTTTGAGGAAACATATGGATGAGTCTCTGAGGCTGGACTCACTAGTGATAGAGGTTCTAGTTTAGAATCATCATTTGGGTTTATTTGCACATTCTTTTCACATGATGAATGCTCAGCAGATACAGTTGTGTAAGAGGTGGCTTTCACAGCTTTAGAGTATTGTTTCTGTTCATCCATTTGTAATTGCTGGGTCATCTCATCTGTGTCATTTTGTAGAATTCCATGTGACTGGGGAGAAACAATGCTGTCAACAATGATACTACATGCCAGATCTACATGATCTTTAATTCTTTCTGTTGCATCTATATTAGTCCCACTACCTTGAGTGCTATGGTCTGCAGATATTGATTCAAGCACGCCCTTATAATCTTTAGTGCAGTTGCTTTGTATTAACATTTCTTGGCTGATTTTCTGATTGTGGTCCACCATTCTGTCATCTTTAAGCCCATCAATACATGCTGTTGTAACATTTAAACTGTTGGCAAGCCCTTGTAGATTAAAGTCTGTCATAATTTGTCCATCAAGACCAATTTCCCTGGTCTCTATTGGTGATTCACAGGTATTGTGTTCAAATATGGTAACTGGCAAATCAGACAGGTGGAGTTTGTCTGATGATTGTTCACTGTCATTTACTGAAACGTTTTTATAGGTACTTTCAGTGTGTAGCTCGTTAACACATGTGTCTTTGTCAGGCAGACTGATCTCATTGTCCTCACTTACATTCAAGTTTTCTTTTCCCTTAGTTAACTTCAGCTCACAAATGTCATGTGCTACAATGTCACATGGATTCTCCAACAGTTTTTTGTTTAAATCTGCTGGGCAGTTCGTTAGTTGTGTGACTGAGTATTCGGAGTTCACTCGTTCAGTCTGATTTGTGGTCTCTATCTTCTCATTATCTTGTTGTTCTTGTTCTTCATCAGCATCATACTTATTTTGATGAAGAGGGGACTGAGGTGACTCTAGCCCTGATGACAAAGAATCAGAGATCACTTCTAGGCTTTTCATTAGATTTTCTCTATATATTTCATGCTCAATCATTTCTTCTGATTTGTCTGAATCTCGGCACAGTGAATCGCTGCCTTCAGGTCTCTCGCCGGTGTTAAGTTCGGCTTTCCTCTGTGTGGATAGAAGATTTAAGTCTGTTGCACCCTTTACATCCATGTTATCCTGGACTACATTGTTTGGGATGTCAGTAACAGTTGGGTGAGTTGGTGTGTGAAGACATGGCGGTCCATTCATTAAGTCAAATGGAACAGGGCTGGACCATGGCAGGTCTGTTTCAGAGAAAAGCTCTGAATGGGAGCTTGTTGGTGCGGCAAGTGCTAAGCTTTCTGATGGACAAACCACCTCCAAGATATTCTGGTCAGCCTCACTTTCTTGGTCCAGTCTTAATGGTGAAAATTTACTCACAGTCAGATGTTTTGATGGCTCACTGTCAAGAGGAGAAGGACTACTTAGCTTAGAGGACTGAATTTGGCTCTCGAGTTCTGTTACAATTCTTTTTATCTCAAGTTCATCATCCAAGACACAGCTGTTGAGATTTGAATGGTAGTCCATTATTTTATCTGTCATTGTGAAGGGAACATTGTTAAAACAGTTCTTCTTATCGTTTGTCGAATCTGAATCCTCTTTGTACTGTGCAATCTCATCTGGTAGTTCAGGAGTCACATCAACTATCATATTCCAATCTCTTTGCTCTAATAATGGTGAAAAGGATGACTCAAAGAGCTCATTCTTGTCAGCTGTAGTCTCCATAGGACTGAAGCCCTCTTTGCCAAGTTGAATATCTGGGTACAGGTTATTGTCAAAACCACTAACAGTGAGGTCAGCAAACATCGATGATGTATCAAAGGAAAGTGGTGATTTCATGAGATTCCGGTCATTCTCTAATGTATATGGCATAAGACAGTTTCTGTCCTTATGTGGAGATGCATTATCATGTTTAGAAGGAGATAAACATACTTCATCCATGAGTGAACTACAAAGTGATGGTGGCTCAGATAAGTCCCTTTGACAAGAACTTGATTCTTTGCTCAAAGACATGTCATCACTGAAGCTCTCGAAAGCTGTTTTTGAGTCTGAATCTTCCTGCGATTTCCAGCCCTCTCTCTTTTTGTGTTTTCCCTTTGATGAATTATTATCTCTTTTTATTTTACTCAGGTGACTGATCTCCTTGTTTTTACTGGTCTTTTGAGGATTCAGTGTCACACCAGGTCTTCTGGGATGCATGCTACCTTGCAGGTGATCTTTGTAGTCCTTGGTAAGTGGTGTGGGCTCCTCTGTGCTTTCGGCAATTCTATTTTCACAACCATAGTGGTCCATGTTCTCCTTTACTTCTACTCTGGTTTTAAATCTTGCCAGGCTGACAGTACTTTTAGTCAAGGTGTGTTCTGCAGTCTCTTCCGTTGTGCTGATGACATTTGAACACTTTGTCGTAGTGTAACTGTCTTTGAGTTCTGAAAGCAGAAGATTGTCAGTGCTATAATGTTTTGTATTCTTGGTGAAAGTCAAAGCTAAGGATGTGCTTGACTCTTTTAGTATTCTTTGTGGAGATCTTTCCTTTTCGATCAGGGCTTGATGTTTTTTCTTGATCTCCACTCTTTTCTCACTATCAGAGTCTGTGCGATCACTGCTTTTAGGGCTGCTGATGCTTTCACTGGAGATACTTACAGACGTGCTGAGTTCACTACTGGTGGAGGATCTGCTGCTTCGTCTTCGCACCCTCTGATGGCCAGGGATTTCTTTTATGGAGGGTGGAGAAACAGATTCACATCTTTTGGATTCAAAGCTCTCTATCTTGTCTTGTCTCCACTGACCTTCTCTGTTCTTGTCAGCTTTTATCCTCCCTTTACATTCTTTTGTATATGTGTACCTGCAACGAATACTCTGACTGAGGCGGCCCTGGCTGGCTATCTTCACAGGTTCACAGTCTTCGTCTGAATCTGAGACGTAATCATACTCCCTGAATGTTGGATTATGTAGTGTGGGTGTCACCCTTTCCATCACAAGTGAGAACTGCATGTTTTTGGTCCCTTTCACATGAAGTTTATGAAGCTTATTTTTCTGCTGGACTATTTTGTGAATGAGCTCCTTACTCCAACTCCCTCCACTGATCCTTTTTCTTTTGCCATCTCTCACAGCTGATCGCTGAGATGTAGGGCTTTTATTGGCAGAAGGGGACTGAACAATAGGTGCTTTAACTAAAGAGGTGCTGCCATGCAAAGCTTTAATTCCACCTCTTTCTGAAAACTTTCTGGACAAGATATACCTCTGACCACATTCATTGTCTTCTGCTGATTTATCTGGTTTTCGTGTTTCTTTTACCCAGTCTGAATGTGTGCTAGATCCTTCTGAGGTGGATTCTCTCTTCAAAAGAGATGTTTCCTCTTTAGTGCTTAACTCATGTGGTTCTGATTCTAGATGCTTATCTTTGTGAATAATGTCAACAACTTTACCCTCTGTGTTGAGGCATTCAAGATCGGAGTCCATCGAATACGTTCCCTGTTTTAGTGATTTTTCACTAGATTTGAATTCTTGCTTACTCCTGCTCTCAAACATTACAGAGTCTTTTGCTTTTAGCGACTGCTTACTAGTTGAACATTTTGTATTAGTGATCTCATCATCACCAAATGCATCCATAAAGCTACTGTCAATTTCCGCATTATCTGACTGATAACCAAGGCCATTTAAGGCTTCTGTAATAAGACTGTCTAACTTGGCATCTTCCATTTCTAAGTCAGGAAGTGGTGCAGATGGTAGCATGAGTTTCATATGGTCATCTTTAGGATCTACTTTGGATTCGGTGTCTGGAATTATCTCTCCATTTTTATTGAGTCCTAGAAGGGACAGATGCAAATCAGATGAACTCCTTGACATGGCAAAACTGGTCCCAGATGAGATGGCTTTTGTGTGCTCTGCATGAAATTTTCTTGTATCCTCCACTTTACGAACATCTTTGAAGTCATTTTGTGCAAAAGTATGCTGTCCACAGTATTGTTTATGATCAAGAAATGATGACAGGTTGTTAAAATTCTTATCACATTGCTTGCATGTGAGAAGCATATCCAGCTGGTCAAGGTTTTCTAATGAGGTGGCTAATAGCTGGTGAGCTGAATATGGAGGAGGTGGATGGTGATCCATCACATAGCTGTCCATAGAGACTTTCCCACTCTCCCCATTAGACTTTACATGTCTGGAATTAGATGAAAAACCCTCTTTGGCTTTTTCTTGGTTGTAGTGCAGACTTCTGGAGACCTCCGAATGGTAGTGACTCTGTTTTGAGCTCAGGTTGTCCAGTGATGCCTTTCCTTGGTGTTGTTTGTAAAACTGATGTGGAGACACTTTTGCGTGTGAACCGTCATCAGAGATTATGCTGGCAGGGCTAGTATAGTCTGGTGAAAGGGAGGAGCATGTGCTGCTAGACATTTGGTTATGTATTGGTGAATGGGAGGGTGAGTCATATGGTGACACCATCATTAGATCCATTGCTGGAACATGTAATGGAGGGTAGCTGTGGGTTCTTGGAGCTGACACATGGACTGCATGATTTACACCAAAATAAAGTGCTTTATTTTTGGCATCACCAACTTGGCTCTGGTTTGATTCCACTTTATTTATAAACTGACAATGTGATATTATACTACATCCATGCTTGTCTTGCCTTAGTTTTGAAAAAGCCTCATTGGTCCTATTGTTACATACGTTGTTAGGGCTTTTCTGGGTGACACTTTTTTGAGGTTTGCTATCTTCTTTCCAGTCAGGCTGACTTATCAAAAAAGCCATTTGCGGATTACTAATTTGCCTGGAAAGCTCAAGCCTGTTCTGGTTTGGCAAGGCTGCAGTGAGGCGTTTCTGTTGCCAGGACACACGGCTGTTAATACCTGTATTTTGTCTTTGCTCCAGGGAAGGTTGGCACTGAAATGGGTATGGTGTGGAATTTTGATCCAAGGATGTTGTAAAGGCTTTGTTGGGCCCTTCCCATGGCTGTGCTACCCTACTGTGACTTTTGTCATGAGTTGCTGAACCCATGGGGATGATATTGGGTTTTTGGCTGTTGAAAGCTTTTTTTGAAAAGTGCATTTGTGGACTTTGGCCCTGTGCAGTATTTCTGGTTTGATGTATGCTGCCTTGAATAAGAATTCTTTGACTAGCAGTACCAGATTTTGGACGCCCACCTCTGTTTCCTCCTACAGTAACACCTGAATCTCTAGCATCTACTGGACAATAATTATCTGACTTGTCAGATAAAGAATCATTTATCCTGTCAGACTGGTCGTTGCTTGATTCTGAACTCTCACGACTGCTGATATCCTCGCCTATGTTTCTTGTGCAATGCACAGATTTACCATGAGAAGTCTGCAAAAACTGGGGAGGTTTGGAGTGTAGAGGGTATCGTGTTCTATCTTCTGACTGTTCATAATTGTACTGTGTATTGTTTTGCACAACATCTTCTTCCTCTCCAGAAAGCTGAAAGGAAAATGAGTTCTGGTTCACTTGATTAAGGCCCAAAGATGCTTCTATTAAGTCCTGTGGTTGTGAGTTATGATCACAGGGGAAGGAATCTGGGACTGTGTCATCCAGCAATGGATAACCATACTGAAATGGCAAAGGAACAAAACCATTTGCTTTGCTCACATCCACAGCACTGTTAGACTTCTGTTGTTGGACAGCAAAACTGGTATTACTGAAAGTCCTGTCAGGAGACTGCCACATGTCAGCTCCACCCAGATGGAAGTCAGGAAAAAGCAATTGATTGATATGTTGGGTGTTGCTGGTTTCCAATGCACCAGGCTGTTGAGATGCAGAAGATGGTGGGTGTTGGAGAGAAGGACCCACCACCGCAGAGCCCGCTGGATGTGAGGTATAGCTTGGGGAGGTAAGGTTAGAAGAGCCTTCCTGGAAGCAGCGGTTGAGGGCGAACTCCTCCTGTTGCAGTTCTGCTTCTCGCTCTGGGATGCTTGGCACATGAAACCTGTAGCTGCCTGAGATCGGCCCCCGGCTGGCGTCCAGCTTCTTTGGAGGTGAAAGCTTCTGTTGTGGATAGGCTATCCCTATTGTCGGATTGGAGCGTGGATTCGTGATACTCAGTCTATATAACTGCTGTGGGTTACCACGCTCTGTCTTTCCAGACTTTTTTCCCTTATCCCGATGCCGACTTTTCCCACTTGGTGACTGAGGGCTGCTCTTCCCACTAGGCCATGTTCCATCACTGGAAAACTTTGAACGGTTCTGCAGTGACTTGAAATCAATCTTCCCTGCCTGTTGTGGCCGAATAACGGCCTCACGTTGTTGAATGTTGTCTTTCTCCTTTTCTACAACCTTAGGTACACAATTGTTAACAGTCTGTGACTCCACACTTCCATTTTGAAAGTTCCCTGTTGAGCCTTTTATTGCTTTATCATCAAACTGCTTACTTGCAGGCCTCTTTTCCTCCTGGTAAGATTCGGTATCCAGCTCTTTGGTGGCATATGCCTGCTTAGCCTCTCCTGCCATGATGCCGTTGTGGCTGTTTCAGCAGGCTGCTCCGTGTCTTTGGAGGCTGTGACACAATGTCATTCTGCTTTAGTACGGAACAAAGAGGCTCCAGCAGGATAAGCAGAAACAGCAAGATCACTCTCTTCTTCCTTTATCTTCTCATTTCTTCAGTGAGTACTTGACTGTTATCTATAAGTCCTGGAAAGAGAACAGAAGTGAACAAATTATTTTAGGATAATCACATTTTTTCATGCTGATACTGTAAGCCGTGATTCATGATTATTTAGCATGGAAATTATCTTAATGAAGTATTCCAATACAAAATTGTACGGTTTTACAAACGCACTGTATTTATTTGAAGATTTGTTTTTATCAAGCGAAAGAGCTGGAGAAAAAAAACACCACATTTCACCATTAGAGGGCAGCATAACACCACTTTTACCACAAGCAAAAAAGCACGTAATAGATGTTGCCAAGAACAACTATATAAAACTTGCTAAATATACAAGTGGAAATGCCACAGAATATCAGTTTAACACCGGTTATGTTTTTTTACCTTAGTTATTATGTTTAAACTATTATGGACAAACTATGCATACACCATTTAAGCTGGCTAGGATGATTACTTGTCTAGTCACCTCTCCTTTAGATACAGTAGTGCCTAGATGAGATGCCTGATTTGGGGCGGCTGAGATTCAAACCCAGTATTTCAAGTCTCTGTCAGAGAAGTGCCACCAGCCCCTACATACAAAACTGACTGGCTGGGGAAGGAAAGGACGATGGAGGAGAAATATGGAGATCATAGCCCTTCCATTGCATTACTGCTACAAGTCTGATACAAGCCAATGAACAGACGTGGTCGTCTGCTTAACGCACTTGCTAGTTTACAACAGTTTACAACACTCGGTGTGTGACTAGTGTACTCCAAAAGAACTGGTTATGAATAAACCTGATTGAAAATGCTGCCATATCATTCAAGTGAAAGATGAAAAAATGATGATAGGAAAAAAAAATCTATACATTTTAGCAAATGTTTGATGATATAATTAGTAGTGTATTTTTAATCAAATAATTCACATATTAAAGCTTTAGGGTGAGTCTGACACTATAATATAGCATAGGCCCTGAAGGCTTAAAACAAAAGTTCAAAGCATTTCAGTAAAGACATCTGAAAAGCATACATCAAACAAATCAATCTTCATGATTTAAATCAGATAAAGCTTAAAATCTGATAAGGCTTAATGCCTCAAGCATATTTAAAGTTTTAAAGATGATGCCCATAAAAAGGGTACTTTGTGAATGACCTCATTTGGAAATTAGTACAAGAAACCCGAGCAAGCCTAAACTTGACATAAATGCCAAAATGTCATCAATATTTCAAATCATGCTTTTTAGAAAGGAAACAAGGTTGGGCTCAGGGGACTTTAAGATAACTGAAGGCAGCCAAATTCCAAATTCCCCTATACAAACAGGAAAGTTATTTTAACTAATTCACACACAAACATGTGTTTGACAGTAACAAACAGCATGAATTCTCAAATTCATATCCAGATGCATTAAAACACATTACATAATGCTAAATTATGAGTGGTGTCAGTAGGAAGAAAGCACTGTTGGGACAAAAAGACTTCTCTATTAAATATTTCAGAGTTAAGGAACAAACCTTAACTGTACAACCCTTCCATACAAACAAGTAGCACCATACCCTCTTCTGCTCCTCTTCTATACTAAATCCTGGATATTGCCTAGGTCTCAGTGGCTGATGAGCTTGTTTATGCAAGAGTGACATTTATTCATTTATTGGGGTTCTTTATAGCATTTCACATTTCATGACTTACGACTTTCAAGACCCATTTCTCCTTTAACCCTGTCCTGAGCCTGGCTCTGGTATTTAGCATGTTTGTCTAGAGACTGGGCCTTGCCTGAGTTTGGATCAGCTTGTGAAAAGTCACATCCTCTATAGATCTCCAGCTGCAGTCAAAGGCAGTATGTCTCTGTCTCTCTGTATGCTGTCCAGAGGGGTGCTAATTCCCCCTGGTGGGAAATCCCTAGATAGTGGTGCTTGATCCATCCATCACATCTCCTTTACTGTTTGTCCAGGCCCCTCAGATCAGTGGCAGAGAGGATGCAAGCTGTCCTCACTACACACAGAGACCACAGTGTGACGATCACAGGGGCCTATCAGAAGTAGCACCAATTCTGCTTGGCTTCAGGATATAAGCCATAATGGCATTATTCTGTCAAACCGCCTATTATATAACAAACTGTATATAGTAATTTAGGTAGTTTTACTTTTATGTTAATATTACTCAAGTCAGTTTATGTGAGTTTGGCAGGAAAATAAAGGGACGCCTGTTACACGTGATTACTAACTGACCTGATATCCCTCTCTATGCAAGTTGTCTTAAAATGGTGCCATAAAACAGCATTTTAGGCACTTTTACAAGTCAATTAAGGCAAACTTGTGTGTTCCCCATGCTTGGTGTCAAATCAGCCTGCCCCACACACACCACCATTGGCTCCATATGGTCACACCAAACACACCACCCAGAATGTGTGTATTTAAAATGTAAACAGCCTCAGAGTGTAAGCGTAGCCTTAAATGTTTCTTTGTCTTTTTACTTTTTCTTTTTTTTGTTTGTGTGTAGAGAAGTATATTAAATGTAGGATGTGCGTGAGTACTTGAAGTGAACTACCTTGCTTTTTATCTTATTGAAAAACTGCATTTCTTAGAGTTGGAACCAAATTCCCTGCAATCCCATCACCAGTCTCATCTTTGTAGTGTAAACAATAGTCTTATTTTATTACACTTAGATACTCCTTTGTTATTCATCCTCTTTATTATATAACCATTTCTTCTTTCAGTATGAATTATTTCATTTAATACCATGTATGAGAACCAGTTATGTTTCCACTATTCTGACTTAAACAAATCATAATTGTCTGTATTGCTTTGATGTGTAAAATCCCATTCTTATCTAATGAACACGGGTCTCTACCATTAGCATAGTTTAAGTAAGTATTCTTCATTTATCCCAGGCATTGTGACTTAAGAAATACACTTACTGGCCACTTTATTAGGTATACCTTGCTAGTACCAAGTTTTACCCCATTTTCCTTCATAACTACTACATCAGGTGACTGTCAAGACTGTCAAAACTCGTTGTCATGTTCAAGAAACCAGTTTGAGATTATTTGAGCTTTGTGACGTGGTATGGTATTCTGCTGAAAGTAGCCATCAGAGATGAGTAGATCATCAGTTTCTGAAATACTCAGACTGGCACCAACAATCATGCCATGTACAAAGTTACTTAAATCCCATACTGACCATGTATACATGCCTATATACACTGATTTTCTGTGATTAGTTGATGAGACATTTGACAAGCAGCTAAACAGATATACCTAATAAAGTGGCCAGCGGGTGTATATTCATTGTCTATTTTCCAATTGACAGATAAAAACACCAAAAACAGTGAAAAAAAGAAAAAAAAATCACTAATGTGTAACATATGGGCATAGGCCGTTTCCATTGGTTATGGAATCCGCTAAAAGCACATCAGTGCTGTATATAAGGAATGGTGAAAGATTAAACAACACACCACATAAAAAGAAAACCATAATGTTGTTCCATTATGACAACCTGAAAAAAATACCAAACGTGCACTTTTAAGAGCCCTAAACCTTTTCATGCAGTGGCCCCCTGACTGCAAACCTGTCTGGAATGTTGAATAACCTCCATGATATTATCAGCTTTTCCATACACTTGGTACAGTGAAGGCCTCATGGAAGATGCTATTTTCCTAGAGGATTAGTGAGTCAGTGGAGTTACACAACAGAGGAAACTAGGAGACACCAAGAAGCAGGCAGTCATTTTTTTGTTTATATATAAGGATTAATGGGAAGAAGGTGGGGGATAAGGAGCACCTCAACTGGGTCCCAAGTCCTTGAGCTCACTCAGGTAACGGCTAATGTTTGGAAATGCAGCACCCAGTACACGGAGGGAGCATAAAGACTCACAGCCAAACTAAGCATCTTAAGAATTACCTTTTTATTTTTAGAAAATGAATGATCTATCCATCAACTAATTCCCTTTCAAGAGAAATTGACTTGGAAATTGACTTTTCTAAAAACAAAAGAAACATTTGGTCATATTAAAAGAAACTAGATTTCAAATTTCGACATTTCTATATATAGATTTAGGCCGAAATGGTAAAACAGTCTATTTTTGTACATATCAAGTAGAATTTAGTGTGCATAACACATTTATTTAGCTCTATGACTCATACTGAATGAGGTTGGTTTTAGGTCATTTTCGGATTTTGGGTTGCAATTTAAGAAACCTTGATCATAATCCGCACTGCACCATGTGTGTCACACCCTTTTTACCAAAATGTGGTTAGGAAGCATTTGTGTGTGGGGTGGGAACATTTCAGTGTGTAATTCAAGAAGCTCCCCTTACCCTCCTCCTAAGGTTCCCTTTTTTCCTTTCCTTCAGACAATTTTTATTACCAGTACATTTTTGACAGTCTGTTTCCATATTCCTAACCTCATCGTTCCACAAACATGATGGAATCTTTGTTTCGGGACATTACAGAAGTAATTTTTGACACACTTTCACACTGCTCACATGGTTATGGAATAACCATTAGCACTTCACAAAGAAAGGCTTGCAAGAATGTTATTTTAACAATGGACGTTTTTTCTAACAGGATATTAATTAAAAAAAAAACAGGTAGCTTAGGTTTAGCTTTTATAATAAACCATTCGTAACCTTTCTGTCAATTTCAGTCTAGGTAAGGATATTTGTTTGCTACTCCAAAGAGACTATGATTTTTTTAAACGCAAAATTAACTTCTTGAGGCACAAGTGTATAGAGAGAAATGGAGTAAGAAAGAAAGCGCTCAATTCATCCACATGCTCTTTTCAACTAGCTCTTTCTCATCATTAGCCGATTCCTGTTCAGCACTACTTCATAAGCAAGCCTTGTCTGCACTGAAATCCATCTTAATAGTTGATAATTTATCTTGCCATAGGCTTTTTCCTTAGTTAAACCCAAACTCATCCAGTGTAGGAACTGGCTTTTTGGCATCCGATTTGCTTTCATTTACTTTGTGGGAGAAACTTTGTGTGAAAAAGAGAGAAAAAAATGCTAAGAGGAAACATCTGTCATGTGACACAAAAAGTTCTCGAAGCTTAGCTTTGACGAATGATATGTGGCTTCAAGCAGCTTGGCTAAGTTTGCTGTTTACTTTCATATCTTTACATGTTCACTCAGTGGCCTCCAAGGACAGACACCAGTCTTGCACTGAGTAAAGAACAAACACTGCTTTTCTTACTCTAAAACTGCTGTAAGGGGATTATTTAGGGATAAACAAAAAAAACCCCAGCAACTATAGCACATAAAATGGTTTAGGCCTTGGGGACTGTGGTGGCTTAGTGGTTATGGTACTGGACTGTGGGCAGAAGGTTCATGGTTCAAATCCCCCAACTGCCACTGTTGTGTCCTTGAGCATGGCCTTTACTCAAAAACTGCTTGGATTGTAAGATTGTATCAGTTGTAAGTGGCTCTGAATAAGGGTTTCCGCTAAATGTAAAATTGCCATTGTTTTTTGTATGTACTGTTACAGAATGACAAGCATTGTCATTACGGAATTACATCTTAATCACTATGAGGTATGATTTATGATCTACTTAGTTTTAAAAAATGGAAGCACAAGCTTGTAATAGAGTACTTTTTTGTACATAAGCAATATGTAAGTAGCTTAGCATGATAGCCAGAATACAAAATGATACCAGGTGAGAGCCTAACAATCCTTGATCAAGAAGGTAAAAAGATTATTTCCCCAGTATCTTAATTACATTTGAAATTTCAACCCACTGCTGTGAAATTTGACTTACTTTTCAGATCATTGCCCTGCTGTAGCACTCCAGCCATTATTAATCTACAGCTTTTTGTTCAGAAGCGAGCAATTTTTATATATAATAGTGGTACTATATGGAGTCCATGATGCTTTGCATCTGTATCTAAATTACTAATTGTAAAATATTGTTTTATACTACCTAATTATTGACCTAACAGTGGTACAAAAACAAGTAGGCATTTATTTATTCACATTTAACATGTGCATTTTTTA
This sequence comes from Parotocinclus maculicauda, assembly GCA_034780255.1. Lineage (NCBI taxonomy): Eukaryota > Metazoa > Chordata > Actinopteri > Siluriformes > Loricariidae > Parotocinclus > Parotocinclus maculicauda. Next base: position 21,725 of record JAUZSU010123926.1, on the reverse strand, counting down.
ATGTTCCAAATGTATGTATGTTCTAATTAATGACAAATGGAATTGGGTCTAATGTCACCTCATGGATAGCTTAATACTGCAAAATGCTTAATTGCTTAAGCTTAAGTCATATCCATGTATGAAACTGCGTAACCTGGTAATGTGATCAGCCACAAGGCAGTAGAGGGTGACTTTTTTTAACCTTTTATTTGTACAGGGAATAAATTATGAGCTCGCATATTCATCTTGCAAATCTTTATATCATCAAAATCTTTATATATATATATATTGTACTGTATACTGTACTATATACTGTATATACCTTATTCAGCTCATTTGTTTGCCTGTTTAGAAAATGTTAACATTAACAGAGTAGCACACACATGTGTGCACACACAGGTAGTGTGATATTCTGCCAATGAAAAATAGAGGGGCAGGACATTAAACCTTTCGCTGGCAGTGTTTTCTAATTAATGCAGCAGGAGCGGAAAGCAGACCTGTAATGTTAAGTTTGTTCACATCACCTAATTGACCATTCTTCTCATTCCACAGTCTCTCCCATATGCACCTCCCTTCACAAAAAGCTTCAGTATAATGCATAAACAGGGATCCTTTAACCCCTCCTTCCCTGTTCTGTTCTTATTCTCAGACAGGTGATAGCATCACTGAGAGGAAGCTCAAATAACCTTGAGGAGGAGGCACTGGGCTGAGGCAGGTCAGGTCACTGTTACCATACAAAGAGTAAGCAGAAGCTTGGTAAAAGTAAGGCTCTGAATGCACAGTAAGCTCAGAAGCAGTTTGAGCGTAAACACCAAGGGCAAGAGTGCAAGGTTTAGAGACATGACAGCTTTAGTCCATGAGCATTCCAAGGAGCTGTTTTAAAAGGTCTGAGTGAGAGGGAGAAACTACACAAATAAAGAAAGATTCGTAACAAAATTAGTTGAATTGACTTTGAAGCAGTCACATGATTATTTTATGCTGATCCATCCATTGCTGCAATCTATTTAAATATCCCCTGCTGCGTTAAAAAACAGTAGTTGGTCAACCATCAGCAAAAGGAAATTCCAGACCCCAAATGCATGAGTCACTTTGTACCAGCATTTTCCTAAATCACAGTAAATTAAATAGTCTAAGGAAATGGCCAAAAGACTGAATTACAGCTCAGCCACTTGACCAGTGCATGACGTGATATTTGCAAATCAAACAGCAAAATAGTAATGCAAAGCCCCTTAATACTGTTTATTCTAGCTCATGCTGGCACAGTGAATTAGTGAGAAACACTTTATGATTTCCATCATGTTTGAGAAGTGCCCCACAAGGAACCACACTTAACTAAATCTTTCTTCATAAGTAGCTAAATTATTTATATTAACTGGTATTATTTTAAACAGATTTGAAGTTTTGCATGTATATTCACACCTATATGCATTAATACAGAGCCACTGGCTCATATAGAGGCAGCAGTAGACATCACTACAAGGCACCTCTAACTAGAACTTACAGCCATAGGCCGAAACAATAATAAGCACACTCATTTGCACAAAGGGCTCACTTATCCAGCACCATTTCAGAGCCTTTTTGCATAAACTGCATCCTCAATTTAACTATAATATTTTATTGTGATTGTTTATTTTGTGCTTTGAGGCATAAAGTCTCAAAGTCCAAACCACATTATGGTAATGGCTTGGAGATAGTCAAAGAAATTTAAGTTGAAAACAAAGTAACTGATGGACTAGGCTGCTTCAGACTGAAGTGTGGTGTTCAGGTTTCAAGCAAGCCATCTACCTGGGCAAAATACTACTTTTATATACGTGAATTTGCAACACCCTAGGATAATGGCCAACTGACAGGGAGAGCTGCAGTGCTTTGGGAAGTACCCTGGGAATATGATTAGAACAATGGGTGAAACACTTAAAAATTATGAAAATCAAAGCTGATGAACAGATGAGAGCATTGACTGGAATGAATAGAAGCCTTGAGAAACAGAAGGGCCTAGTGCATCTGGAGAGCACATAGTCTTTGAATGAGAAACAGCTTGAAGCTGAGTTCTCTAATTTCACCTCCAGAATTATGATAAATGAAAATAATAAGCATAGTTAGTTTAATCACTTCAGTCATTTGAAAAAGTTTGTTTGTTTTTGTACTGATTTGCAGTAGCTGAGTGGGCCAAAACTTGGTCAGCAAGTTTGCCAGTCCCTCTGCTGAATGGCTGTTTCTCTCCTGGGGAGGCTTTGAGGCTGGCAGTGGGGGTGCTGGTGCATGCTGGGACATCCCTGATGTGAGCTGCTGTTTATGCGGATGGAGGACTGCCTGATGTGTCGCAGCAGCGTGGCAAGCAGCCGGCACTGAAAAGGGGCTCTGTGCAGACGTGCAGATCGACTTACACAGCCACGTCCTGCTTCCGCCCTTCTCTGCACAGGCAGCTTAGTGTACCCACTCTGATGGAGGGAAAAACAACCCAGAACAGAGGGGTTCAGTCCACCCGACAGCTCAGCACAGAACCCTATTCATCTTCCTCCACTAACTTTATTTTTTAAGATTTGCAAATATCCCCCTGTGAAAAGCCTTTGAGATCAATGACAGAGATACTGCTTGCGCTGCTCTATCCTGCTAAAGATCTAAGGTCTCTCATTCGCACATGCACATGTGCAGATGTACATGTGTATTGCTGTTACAAGTCCTAAATCATCAGGGAGTTTACATTTGCAACACTTAGCAGACACCCTTATCCAGACTTGATGCAATCTTACAATCCAAGCAAATAAGGGTTAAGGGCCTCGCTCCAAGTACAGTACTTTAACCAATGCATTACCACTGCCCTTAGAGTTAATGATCCACTTTAGTAAACTCCTTAGATGTCTGAAGGCAGTGGTAGATGAGCGGAGTATGATGCCCCTGGAAAACTATGTATGAACTCCAGATATATCTACAGCTTGCCCAATAATGTTTAAATTTGAGACTGGTAAACCGCGACACAGACAGAGGGGCAGAGTGGCAAGTATGAGGTATCATACTAGAGGTATCATAGCGTCCTGACATACCAGTGCAACATATGGCTCTAATCAGGATAAAGGAGAGAAAGCATGTGTGTTTGAAGCACCATTCAGACCTTTATTTGATCAGAGGCCCCTTTTAACCTGATACAATAAGCCATAGCTATTTTGAATTCCTGGGGAAATGGTAAAGTGGGTGAAAAACTCCAAAACACAAACAAACTCTGGGACATTAATGACAGATTCATACCAGGATGTTCTTTCAGTCATTACATGGAGGGAGAATGAGAGCTTCTACCTGCAATCCGGCTTCAAGTACTGTCCTATGGCATTTTTTTCCACTGGTCGCTAGACACTACCTTGGTTTTAGGGCTTTCATAGAGTGACACTTTACCAAAAGGAATATAAAAACATCCAGCCCACATTGCCAGTTCCCTCCCTGGGTTTCCCCTCCAAATGTCAGTCCCGCATCAGCATGAGAAGAATGATGCTCTTTATGATGACTGCAAGGCCATTCATTGCATACCACCTATGTGAACTCAGAGCACTATAAACAGAACTGGTGCAGATCTATACTCCTCATGACAGAGCAAATATTGATTATCCCCCAAGCAGTCATTCAGATTTAAAATTTAAATTAACAGTGACTGTGCTTGCTGGCAGAGAATCAGGTTTCACACTGGGTCTAAATTCTAACAATGCCCCAGTATTGACTGTGTCTACCACTACTTCCAGATCAGTATTGGAGAAGTGAAAAAAGGAAAAAAAAGAAAACACTCTTTCTTCTTTACAGTGAGTTCGCATGAATTCACAGTGGAAATGCAGCCATAACTTAGACCAAGGGCATATTAATCCAGCATATTTTGTGTTTGCACTTAACATATTCCACGGTCAGTCCACTTGGGCATCTCTCTGCATTCCTTCAGAACCATTTGGTCAGTGACAAACAGGAGCCTGTAGTGAGTGTGTGTCTAGGTGTTCAAGGGCGAGACGTGGTTTGTGCCCCCTGTGGGTGCAGTTCTGTTTGGGAATACTGTGGACCTGATGACCGGCTGGAGAAAGTGTCCTCTGTCCAGCAGGCCTCTGTGGCCTGCATGTGGTGTGAAAGGCTAAGCCAAACCCAAGCACAGCACACATGTGTGTGTACTTTGGAAGCATTGCTCTTCTGCTAATCTAAGCCTTATAGAAAATGTAGTCTTTCAAGAGCACTTAATGGAACGTTTATATAGAACTGACACAAAAAACAAATCCTCACCGACAAGATATTAATGCTTTCAGTGCACACAGACATCAAGTGTGAATGAATACTTCATTATGTGAAAATAACAAATAATAAAAGAAATCAGAAGTTTTAGTCTTTAAAATCACAACAATACTCACATACTTATTATACAATCTACCCTAGGTAATACATGCTATGTGAAAATAATGAATAAAGAAAAGCATATAATAAAACAGCTCTGACAAGTTGTAAACACAGGTACATACCAATTTATTGTGTTACATAATTCGTTTATGTTTGTTTCTCAGGTGAGTTACATTAAAATGCAGTAATTAAAAGTTTACCAAGGTGCCTATGCTATTAATTAGCCTGAGTGGAATTTAGAGGGCAATGCATGTTAATTTCACTCAGGCTAATTAATATCCAGCCCACATTCTTCTATAATCAAGCTGTATGAAACATTGTTTCACCATATGCTTTGGCTATGTTACATCTTGCTAATTAAAAGTGATCATATGTGAAGATATGCAATTACCTTATTTTAAAATCCACCAACTGCTACTGGTTTATTATAATGTTATTTAGTTATTGATTGTATTGTAATAGCAGAAAAAAGATTTATAGAGAATTCCATAACCATTTTCCATTGCTCATGAATCATGCATTCCTGTCCTGTCATTCCTATTTTAACAGCTGGACACGAACAGATCTGCTTGAGCACTTGTCTCTAGTAGGACAGCTGGAAAATGGTGCAGACCTCTGATAACTTTTGACTGCGTTTGGATCATAAGACCATCTATAATATACCCATGAAACATGCAAAATATTGACAATATAGACAAATTCTCATATAATCAAGCTGCATGAAACATTGTTTCACCATACGTCAATTGTAAAAAGGTATTAAAATATAAATATTTCCTAGACATAACGAACACAAGATATACATGTGGTGGAAAAATTACATAAACACCAAATCAAGAGGACTCACAAAGGTACCAAATAAAGCTCTAAAACAAGGTGTGATACTTTTTTGACTCAAATTCAAAGTCTAGAAATAAGCTGAAATGACTATACATTTTAGTGGGAGTAGCTTTAACACATAGCTCTTGTGGTTCAGAGGTAAGGACCAGTTTCTGGAAACAGCAGTTCCTGAGTACCTTGGTTCAAACCACAGGCAAGGCTTGCAACGTGAGGCCAGATGGTGCGGTAACAGGGCATTCTATCCTATTCTAAGGGTCCTGTGCCCAATGAATTCCAGGATACGGTCTAGACCCCCTTTGACCCCGATCAGGATAAGCAAGATCAAACAAGCACTTTTCAGTTGTCATTTAGGTTTAGGCTTTCTTTGTAGTGACAGACAGATGCAATACAATACAGTTGCTAAATGACACAAATGTATAGCCACAAACATTGCATGAGCAACTTTATGACCTGACTCCAGAGAACTAAAAAATGAGAAAACTAAGAAATTACAAAGCTACACTGCTCACAATAAATAGTGGATATTTCATTCATGAAGTATCCCCTAATTGCGAGAACTATAGCATTCATGGCAAAACTACCACATGGAGAGCCCTTGGCCTGGTGATTCACTAGGACAGTGTTGCAAGATGAATTACAGCTGTTCAGGGGCAAAGCGTGACATGTCTTCTTATTAGCTCATTTATATATTGTCACGTTTCCGTTATTTTGTCCACCACCTCTTGTTCATGTAAGCAATGTGGATGGCAGGACATAATTAAACATTCTGGTGGTGAAACTTCAAGGCAATGGTCTTTCCTGTTTAGAGTTATTCACAAAATAGAAAATGACTACTCAATGTTGCTAAATCAAAACATTTATAGAATATATTAGATAGTTTAAACACACACACCCAACTGCTTATGTGATGCTTCCTTTATTTACACAGTTGCCCTTTGCTTCCCATCTGCCAAAAAGTCAAGGAGAGTGTGAGAGAAAAAGAAAAAAAAAACAAATTATAAACTTGGGAGTTTAGGCCACATTGATGGTTTACTAACCCTACGCTTGGTCATGCAATCCCACGGAGTGATTATAATAGCATTGGGCTGTACGTATATAGGCTCAGTATCAGTAGTGCATGAAAATGTTTATGTAATCACAACTGGCACAGGTAAGGCAGTTACACAAAAGGTAATGCACAATGGTAAAGAAGAGGAAGAGGGGGCTAATGAGGCTGGTTTATAAGGGGGTTTGAAATATAGAGGCATGGAGCTTGTCGAAAAAATTAACTGGATACTGCATGACTGTAACACAGCTTTACAGCATATGAAAATTCAACTAACAACCAACCCTTTTATTACTGACATTGTAACAAAATTGGAATTGCACTTTGTTCTTTATAAACTGAATTAAGGGATCTTACAGTAAAAAAAAATGATGTCCCTTTATCAATACTTTCACAAACCCTTGTAAAAGAAAGCCATATCACTCATCTTCATAAAAGAAACATGAAACGTAGGTGTGAGATGATGATTGTATGGACTAATTTAAGCCTATGAGCCACTCGAGCACTCTGGAGGGTCAATAGTGAATAAACCTTTCAACTGTGGTCCATCTAGGATCGGAAACGCTGTCATAGGCTATTAGAGGTATTGGATGCAAGGAAAAGCCAGAGTGGCCACTTTCATTTTTTGCCCCTCTACAAATCACAGTTCTCTTTCTAGCAGGGATACCATCCTGGTCTCTGCTAGTAACAGTAGTGAGGCCTCACCCATGGTACACTGCATGCCCTTCCATTTAGTTTGGCAGCATTTGGATCCCATGGTCATAAAACACTGAGGAAGGCTACTGTTTACTGGACATGGGTAGGGCCGGGGCTGGCCCAACAGTTGGGCACACACTGTCAATGAGTTGTTTTCTCACAAGCACACACTCACAAATACACCAAAGCACACAAGCTCATAAACACAAACACGCAGAGCAAATTCCTCTCGGTTGCTAAGTTTTAAAGTCTTTGCATTTTTCTTGTGTCCCTGTGGCACTATCAGCTGGTAACTGTACTTTTAATCATGAACAAGTATTTAGACAATGGAAACGAGTTACAGCAAATATTTGACCTCTATAGCTATCCTTCTAGTCCAAGTTGTCACTTTCAAATGTCTTTTTCAATAGTCTAAGAACAAAAAAGATTATTGTCTTTTCACCATCTGTTTTGAGAGGAGGTTCTACCCAATGGGAACCACAATCAAAATGATCTACAAGCTCATAAAAAAAGAGTCTTCTATAATGTAAAAAAGGTAAAATAGCCTCTGAAGACAAAAAATTGACATTACCCCGATGGCCCTTTAAGGGGTCAGTGCAAAGCAGACAGATGGAAAAATAATCTTAAAGGCAAAATATCTGCTTGTGTATTTAAGAAAAGGTTAAATTAGAAAGCAGCCAGGACTTTTAACAATGGGAATGTGGAAGTGTAATATGTGTGTTTATGTTTTTGGCAGACTTGGCCTGGTATCATTGTCTGTGTCTCTGTTGACAAATGTGTGAATTGTGGACTGTGAGTAAAGTGCCAGCAAAGTAAAGACTAATCGGTGCCAATCAGTGACGCAATTCTCCTTTCCAGGCAGTCCAGCTGATCCTGTAAAAGAACACAGACTCTGGTCGGAGTGGGAAAAGTGATGTCATATTTGAATTTAAAAGGCATCGGTGACCTTCTGGAAAGGATGTGGATGGGAGTTTAGCATACCGCTGGTATTCTGGAGTAATGCAGAAGAGCTCTTAAACACATTTATCATCAATGCTATGCTCTGCTGTGCACAGTAATTGTGGCTCCCGTAATCGTCTCCTTGGCAGATATTTAGGTTGTCTGAAGAAACGTCTAAGTCTAATTGTGGTGCCACAGAGAGGATGGAGTGAGTGCAAAGGAGAAATTGAAAAAGGAGGTGAGGTGTCGTCTCTGGCAGCTACTGTTGAGGCTGGAATTTTGGGCTCAGAGAGAAGGCAGTTGGCAGCACTGCTGTGCAGGCCAGTGGAAAGTTGAAAGAAGAAAGATGTGGAACTGTTCCAGTTGTGCTCACATCTGTAAATGGAGACTCAGTCTTCAGTTAGAATGGTTTCCGAGTATATCTAAAGTCAGGTAACCAGGGGCCAAGAGGCCTTGTTATGGATTCATGTGTAGGCTTGTGTTCAACACTTTTACATTAGGAAGGTTGCAGTAGTGTGTCTAGAGCTTGGGATTTTTTCCTTAAAGCCATATGAAAGCCTGTGGCATACAGCAGATCCGCCCTTTCTGAAAGCAAACAATGGAAGTCCTGTCTTTTCCATTTATAAACCAGTTGTTTAAAAAGAGAAGAGAAAAAAAGAAGAGTGTTTAAATGAAAAATAAACGTATGGTATGATATGGAGACAATGGGACCGTCACAGAGAGCTTGACAAAGAGAAGAGAAAGTACCATGCTCACAAATATCTTCAGGGCAAAGCTTGTTTTATCCTACTGCTGCTCATTTCCATCTTCATTCCTCTAGCCCAACATGACACAGTATATGTTGGTATAATTCATTTAAATTAATTTTAAAGTATTTTCTTCTGACTTTGGCTTTTTAAAAAATCTCCCTGCCCCCTCTCTGTGACTGTGAATCCAAGGGAAATGCTCTCATTAATTCTACACCCACATCTACATCTAACCCTAACCTTAATAGCAGTAATTTTGAGTATTGATTTTTTAAAAGAAAGTTTTGGTAAATAGAAGTGTTCCCTGAGGGAACCAGCAGCATGTCCCAACTAGGTAAAAAATATCAGATCTTTCTATACTTGTGGGGACATTTTCTCCCCACAAGGTAACATAAACATGACCCACCCACTCACACACATCCACCCACACGCACAGAGGCTCCAGACCAGATTCCTTTAACAAAAATGACCCAGTGGGCAGTCGGCAGAGATGGGGAATCTATTTTTAGACTGCACACATTAAAAGTTGAATTATTTCCTCATCCCTATAAAAGTGAGACTTCTTCTTTATTCTCTGGCATTCACATCAGTCTCCTTGGAGGACATTCTCAAGTTTCTTGCTCTCTTTATCCCTGTCGTGTTTTTCGCCTCCCTCTCTGCGTCTTACCAAGCCTCTTTAAATCTGAAGTCACGCTAAGTTAAGATCTGTGTCTGTGCATGTGCTGCACAAAAATATGCTGTCAAATTGTGGATGGAAGGAAAACAACACTAATGCATAGTGACAACCCCACACAGCTCTCCTCAGATGACCTTAGTGTAAGGCACACACTCACCAAACCTACTTTACATCCTACACAGCCATCTCATCAGGGTGTAAAAGCATAAATAAATGAACTCATCATTCCTCTGTATGTGTGTGTGTGTTTGTGTGAGTGTAAGAACTGGGAAACGGCAGTGAACCTGACATCAGTGTTTCCTAGGGATGATCCAGACACACTGCTTCTGTCACAGCAGAATGAATCCCAATGCTCCTGCTTTGGCTGGCAAAGCAATGAGAATGATGGATTAGAAGTTTTTCTATTGCCTGTTCCACCAGACCAGTTTTATTAGTTATTCATTACATTATATCTAACTTATTATATCACAATTTATTTGAATTATTATAGTTTATTTAAATATATAATCTCAGTTGTTTATTTTTTTTTCAAATTTAACTTCTGTTTATGTAAAAGGCTGATCAAGGAAGATGGTCTGTTTCTGGTCATCCCAAAGTTACTTCCTTATTATGTTTAGGGTGCTTTTCCGTGCCACTGCTGGCTTGCTCAATTTGGTCCTAGATAATGAAAGTTAATAGAAAATTGTCAAGCTGCTTTGGGACAGTGCTCCTTTGTTAATTGCACTATAAAATTAAATCTGGCCTGAGCTTAAGTTTGCAATATGAATTGTAGCTACTGCTGTTCCATTTTCTGCCATAAGCCTGCACTACTGTGATGTTTCCTCCAGTGTGAGGCATTTACCCCCAAATCTCTGAAGTCTAGACTTACCATAAATACTTTAAAAAGCATGTCATCAAATTTTTAATACCACAATTATTAGGCAATCAGCATGGTATAATGCCAATACAGTTCTCCAAAATTCTCTGTGGGAGAGAATGGAAAACACCACCTCAGCAGAACCAGAGAATATTGGCCACAATGATAGTGGAGAGATGCAGTACCAGAGGATAGGCACATTATTTAATAATCAGAATGAGAGGAAAAAGCCTGTGGTCACAAACTGCATGATATAACAGATCTGGCGCAGTCTCAGCAGAAAGTGTGGAGGAAACTTGAAACTTCTGCTCAGCTCCTTCTCTCTCAGGAGTAAAGGTGTTTAGTCTGTCTCTGAGACTCACACTGATCCTTTATCACATAAAAAGATGTGTGTAAGGTTACAGATGTGTGGGTGTGCGTGTGTGTCTGTATGGTAAAGAGAAAGAATTGGTGACAGTAATTTTATGTGAGGTATGGCAGTACAAGTTTGATGAATTGTACAGTGCTGCTACAGTTTGCTGTGACTTTTTACACATCAATGGCTGCTAAGCTTGCTGACACTTGGCAATGTACTGATCTTCCTAATAGGCATTCCATTGTTGAAGGAAACCAGTCTAAATTCCAGGGGTTTCCTTCCCAGGAGTACCTTCTCCTTAAGTTACAGTAGGGTCGTTTATGACCACAGGTCTAAATACACTGAAACATGAGAATGCTTAGTGAATGGACAATGCAAGACATGAACTCATTCATTATTGTGACTCAGACCAACCACACACATAAATATATGCTTGTCAGGGTAGGATGCTCATGTAAAAGGAATCAATAGTGGTCCAAAGTGCTGGTTATAAATATATATCCACCATTAAATACAATAATAAAGCTACTCACAAATGTACCATTTAATACCAGATTAATACTAGTTTTATATTTAATACCAGTAATACCAGTTCCTTTTGGCTCTGAAGTAAGATTTAGCTGCGGGAAGTAGTTTCCAATAATCTAGTTTCTTAGTGTCTTAAAGAGCTTTGAGATAGACCAGATAGACCTTCCAGGGACACTCGGAGGTCTTTGGCCAAAACTGTTGAATTGATTTCAGTTACAATACACACAAATACCTTTATTGTAGTTATCCATATTATTATTAGTTAACTAAAGAGTGTTGCTGCTGAGTTGCATAATCTCTTCTTGGGACAGAATAGTTCAATATTGACATCTTAACTCAACAGATTAGCAGATTAACACAGCAACCCAAAACAAATATTATATAAGAAATCCATGTGAGTCAATCTTTGTCTGTCTTACTGCACTGTCTTTGGAAAAGCAATTTCAGTCACTATAGACAGCGTCTAACTCCACAGCACACATAGAAGCACATGCAAGAACACACATCCAGCTCCGATGAGAGTGTATAACCATCTCATGAATCATTGTCACGGTGTTCCAGATACAATAATAAAAATATGTGTGATATGACAATATAAATTGAAACATCAGGCATTCAAAGGCATATTGAAAGAGCTATTTCAAAGAGATATTTCGGCAGTAAGGTTTTCATGGAATAAACAGCAGGATGCATATCTTTCTTTCAAGTTATGGCAGAAGAATGCACTCATGTAAATCCTAGAGATCCTAAGTCCTTTGTCCATATTCATATTAATTGGAATCCCACATGGTTTATATAACAGCATTTTATTCTTGGCTGTTTAGAACTATATGCAAAAAAGGAAACAGCGGCCATATGGAAGTCAAGTATAAAATATTGCTGTGGCTTTGTGCCACAGCACAGCATTTAACTGATCGTGGTTTAGCTGTAAGATTTAGCTCATAATCAACAACAGTAAATTCTAGCCCTGACTGATCCCTAAGCTGATGTTCTGAACAGAGAACATCTGAAGTATATGGACCGAACACAATAAATGCCTCTACATGCACACCTTCTTGGAGGATTGCCTTTTCTGAACTATTTTTGTTTGTGTGTTTGATATTATAATGCTGTATCAAAAGGAGGCCAAGTGGTATATTTACATGACCTCTTAACCTGGTTATGTCACCTCAGGCTCTCATACATCTGGGATACTTTACGAGAGCTTTTTTTTCTAGGGAAAAGCCTTTTGTAAAATTTCCATCAAACTATTACACACGAATACTACAATGCCATGCAGGGATATTACAAAATAATAAAAACAGTACAAAAACACAATAGAAAAGAATTTATAGTAGTTTTACTAATAATCCCAACATGTCCATTCTCTGCAAGACATTGTAAGCAATGACAACTAAAGTAACTAAAAAGGATAGATAGCTAAGAGCCAGAAAGGCTAGTGAACAATGCCAAAAACTATACTGGCATCCATGGCAAAAGTGTGCCAATGAAAAATCCCCCACACCCATTACACCACCACCACTGACCTTATCAATTAATTTAAGGCAGAACTGCAGGAACTGTATGTGACAGAAGTCACCTGGTATGACTGTCTGCTGCTGTAGCCCATCTGCTTTAAGGTTTGACATATTGTGCATTCAGAGATGCTCTTCTGCATACCAGTGTTGTACCGAGTGATTATTTGAATTACTATTGCTTTTCAATGAGCTTAGTCCCCTGACTTCTTATATCAAGCAAATATTTATGATGGTTAGATTAATCAATGCAACTTTGGTAAATGTACAGAAAGGGGAAGAAACACAGCTTGGACTGCGCATTTCAGTTTTGCCTCCCCTTTTATTAATCAATTATACTTCTCCCAGTAATAACTTTCTCCTCTTCTTGACCATTCCCTGTTTTAGCCCTTTCTGACCACTTGCTCAATTACTCTACCTGCATCAGTTATAAATGTAGGTCTGTAAACTCTGTGCTTTCCTTATATATTCAGCCCTTTTTGTCTTCTCCAGCTGGCACACAGCTGGGGTGTTATGACTCACAGCTTCATATCCTTGATGTCATTACAGCCTTCCCATCGCAGCTTTGTATTCACCATGTTAATCCTTTTGTTCCCCTTGCACTCAGAGAGAAAAGAGAAGAGCAAGAGCAGTGGCCATGGCACAACCAAAGCAGGGAGAGCAAAATTACTAAGAGATGTCTGACAAAAATAACGGATTAAATAAAGCTAAAGACAAAAGCAGCAGGACCATCAGGAAGATAAACAAAATGTGTGACAAGACAGCATTGAAGAAGATGTGAGATAACACTGAGTATGGATGACGGCGACCGAGCCAAAGACCTTTCCACAGAATCACTGGCACTGACATATGAAGCATGCTGCACCAACACTGCGAATTTGTCACCCAAGTCCTAGACAGATGAATCAGCCTGTTTAAGCATACCCATTTATGAATGAATGAATTGTAAGTCAATCACAATATCTCTTTCTTTGGTGCTCACAAGTTAATGTCTCTATGCCTCTGTGTTTGTTCATGGATCTGTGCACATATGTGCCTGTACATTCCAGACTTTACTAACGTTTTTTTTTTTCACACATGAGTGTGACCCACCCATATATTGCCTAAAGTTGACCCTTAGCATGTCTGTTAAAGGCTGCTTCATAGTTTCTGCCCTGGGTGCATTTTTTGTATCTCCACAAAACAGCTGCTTAAGGCACATCTGACCTAGTTTCCAGGTGGCCTGTTTATTCTTACTCATAAACACAGAAAGTACAAAATGTCAAAAAGTGCTATATCCCTTGATCTACATGACTTCACCATTAAGCATTCTTTTTCTGTAATGATGAGCCATGCTTGGAATTTTATGTAGTGTTAGAATGTAGCTAAAATATCTCTAAATAAAGTCCTGGATGAGAGAGAAATGTTAAAGTGTAAAGACCTAAATGGCAAGGGACATGTCATTATGTCCAGACTGTTTCAGAGCATTTCCTAACGCACCGATACTCCCGGTCCACAGGGGTGAGTACCTAATGACACTCATAGACTGGCAACAGGGTGTTAGTGCCAAGGACTCACCTATGTTTTGAAAGCAGTGATTCCTATCCTGTCTGAAACGAAAGGACAGAAGATCTACTGTAGTACATGTCACATAAAAGTTTAATGGTGCTTGTGGGAAGGATGTGTCACAACACATAGAGCTGCACTCACAATTGAGTACGGTGCTGGTAGTCACACACAACATTTAGAGTGCTCACCTTACTAACCCCTGTTCAACAGGAAAACACCTACAAGGGACATGTGAGCTTCATAACTGCACCTTGGAGCAGTCGGTTATGTGCGCACCATTTACCTGGAAAAATTAATGACACCAGCTTGTACTATATCAAAAAGATGATCCAGTGTAGAACATGGCAGAGGGCATTCATGTGGAAGTTAATTTGATCCGTAACACCTACTTAAATACTGTTATGGACTAGGTGGCTTTACTGTTTTGGCTGATCTGTATATATCCACCAATGGATTTAAACAACACCTTCATACAAATAACACTTCACAAGACATACCCTATAGCGTTTCCATTTGGTACTGACATATAAATGATTACATATCTTGCATTTATACATCTGTGAACTAGCAGGCTTAGCAAGCATCCTGTTTACTGCATGGACTTGAGGTAACCTGGACTGAACATGCATTTGTCAATTTTATAATAATACAGATTCTGATTCATTCCAAATGTATGGACACACTCTGTTCACATTGAGCAAAAGAGATCCTAAACACATAAACACATAAATCTAGTTCAGGAGGAGGCTTGAGATGCATTTCATCTACAAGTCATGAAAGTGTAAATACATTTTCAAGACACATCCACCTCCCACTACATCACAACTCATCCTGTGGTCTAAGAATGACCAAGCATTGAATAAATCAACTAAAACTTAGGTAAAGAAGATATAGTTTGTAAATATTGCTATCAATATTGTCTGATTAGCATATTACATGCAATAGCACAATCAGATTTCTATCTGGCTGCCTAGAGAAACATTTAACTAGAAATATAACTGCATGTGAATTAACCATATGAGGGTGTAACCCAGATACAAGATGTTTAAAGCAAACAAGCGTATATGAGGTCTTAGTGTTATAACTTACACCTTCATAGAAAAGTGGTAACAATAGGCTAAAGAGACTGGATTCTGCTTACACTTAGCCCTGCCTGAAAATAGTCAGATGTAAATGTAGCAGTGCAAAGTAATCTCCAGTGGGAACTGGCAGTGTTACACACATTATCATTATGGGTTTGGCAAGGATTAGACATCCCTGCAATGTCTAACTGTAGGGTCCAGAATGTGATATTGTGATTTGCCCAACCAAGACCAACCGAGACCTCTCATTGAAGTTCCAACTATAACCTCTATAAACTACATCCTGCTTTCCCCTATCATGCCATGGCAAGCATAAACATTTGAAGAGGAAAAAAAATGTTAGGGATCACTACCCTGCAATGACCATTTGAACCGGTCACAATCACCCCAAATGAGTAAACACAACTGCTTGAAGGTCAAACAGAAAAGCAGCTAATCAGCTACATGAGGAATGCCACCTGCTGGTTTGGTGGTTGGACACTTAAACAACACAATCACTCCTTAGTCAGTTGGTTGCTATCTCAAACAAGATTGCTTTAAGGGGGATATACCTCCTTGCACAAATTAATTCTCAATGATTTAGATAAGACAGTATTATTGTCATTGTCAAGTTTATATATGCCAATTAAGTAAGCATAAAGTATAGAGACAATAATAGCAATAGCTAAACAATTACTAACACAATAGCTAAAAATGTAAGGTAATATATACACAAAATAAGATTTATAGCATAAAGTAACTAAGCAGTAGTGTTTATAGTTTCGTGTATGGGATAGTGGATTCGTAATGAAATGTCTTCTTATACAAAATTACACATGGCTTTGTCAACAAAGCACCTTTCTTAATCTGTCAAAATAGCTCTTTTTAGAATGATTGGTTTTGATCACCTGTTCTGTTAAATGATAACGAGCCACTGCTCACCCTACTCCCCTTATTGATTCAAGGCAGCTTGAGTCTGAAATCGTTCCCTTAATCATTAAATGATTTCACAAGCATAATAAATTGTGGTATTAAGTAATTTAAATAATTATATTAAATGACTGGCCATTTATGGAGCTAATTCTGCTAGCTTCACTGTATACCCAGAATGTTATGCAATTCCTGAATGGCTTTGTTAAATGTTTTCTGCACTAGACATCCCACAACAAAAATAAGTGTGTTGCCTCATTGTGCAATTTGTGGGCACCCCTTAGAGACTACACAGGAACTTTTCTATCATATTCCATTTCTATTCATTTAAAAATAATAATTAAAAAGTGGTAATAAAATGTCTAAACTATTACTTTATCTTGGTTGAAATCAGTATTTTTGCAGTCAAATGATCAACTATCTCACTGTAGTATAGTGCTGTTCATGAGCTTCTGTGTGTCTGGGAGTCTATAAAGCAAATGTGTGTGCAAACAACAACATAACAGTAAGTCTTACAACTTATTACAAGATAAAAAATAGTTGTATTAGGCAACACAACTAACTGCAGCTCCACGGATTGTGTTATGCTATCCAGTGACTAATACTTACTTTGTAGTTCTGTGATGGATTCAGGGTACAGGGCCAGTCCACACAATGATAAGCAAGGAATAATAGTGGTATAGGGATACAGGCAATAGTGAAGGAAGTAAACAAGTTACTTGTCTATAGATGTAATGCATAAATGTAGTGTTAGCCTATTTGCAGATATATATGTCATGAAACACTAACTACTTGATGACTTGGTATGACTTGCCAGATCAGCAAGTAAAGCAAGAACACATGACTTCTATTATGACATCTGGGCAGAAGTATCTTGGTAGACACCAGAACTACATTTCATTACAGTACTGATCAAAGTTATACTTAATTTACCATTCCAGATTGATTCTTTTTACATTAACCTCTTTAGATTTAGAATTTCCTCTTAAAAGAGAGCATGACATCAGCCATGGGTAGGTTCACTGAGGGTCAAAACAACTCTAATGTGTCAAAACAATGCTGCATATGGAGCTTGACACACTTGGGATAAAAAGGGAGAGACAGAAGGAGAGAGAGAAGTTGTGACTAGCATAGAGAGAGGGAGGAATGCACTGGAAGAGAGCAGAGATGAAAAAGGGGACACAGCCAGCTGTTTAGGATGAGTGCCAGAGTGTCTGCGGATGTGCACAGCTCTTATTTATGGGCAATTTCCCTTTCTCAGCCAGCTTCGATGCTCAGCCAAAGAGAAAGTGTGAGAGAGAGAGAGGAAGAGAAAGTGCGACTTTGCCCACTGTGGCCTTTAAGTGACTTTAGTTTAGTTCCTAATCATAGCACAAGGACAGACAGCACATAGAAAACTACACTAATCAAGTCTCATTACTCTAACTGTTTGGGATACGGTCTGTTATCCCTACAGCGTTCTCAACCCACTAAAGCACATTCCCTCTTCAACAATAACTTTAGAGATTACTCAAGCCTTGAGACTGAACCAACTAGCCCAGCAACAGTGACATAACAGTGTGCATCTATAAACAACGCCTAAGATGAGATAAACTACAGTTATCCTTCCTAGCTCACTCTGACAAAAGGTGATCCAAGCAGATATTCTTCACTCCCTCGCAATAGTGGATCTCCTCCTGTGCTGGCCCAAGGTTGGCAGCAAGCTACTTCTGTCTGGATTAATATGAATGCTGAGGTTTGTCTGAGTCTACAGCAAGAGGGAGTAAGAGTAACAGATCAAGTTCTCAGGTTAATTGTCTGCATGTTCAAGTATGACAGGTACTTAGGGGTGGACATTTTGTCAAAAAATCACATCACATTAAAAAAAAAATCTTTATCATATCCCTATATATTTATCACAATTCTTGTATTGTTGTTTTTTGGTTGCAAACTAGTGGAAAAAAATATAAGATAATATTAGTATGCAAGAACAGAAATAAAAGAGGGCACTTTGGTTAGTAGATCATTTTAAACACGCTATATAAAAGACTGGCTAGACCATAATTTGTTAACATATATTATTACTTCTTAGCCTCTTTATTAGAATACAAAATACAGGAAATTTGTGAGGAATTTTTGAAAAACCAACAACAACAATCCCAGCTTAATTAGGCTACAGTGGCAAGTAGTGTAAGCGTCCTTCCCTTAGACTTGAGCACTAGTGGCATCTGGCAGCTTCGTCAGGATGCCAAGTTTACCCTTCTATAGTCGAAAGAAGCTTGGTCAGGAATGGACTTTGTGCAAGGTTGCAGGTCAGCCACTTTTTTCAGAAGGGTAATGGGGTAAAAAGGCCAAAAAAATATGTGATGAATCCAAGTTTGACAATTTTGTGTCCAATTGTCAGCTATATGTTATATATGGTCATTACTCAAACAATAAATCTAATGGTGGCCTAAGACTTTTGAACAGTACTGTATGTTATATTGTGACATCAAGTCCTTTGGTTCAAACTGCAATAACAGAAAACGTTCTACTTGTTCGAGCTATGCTGTTCATGTTACCCAGGTTGTTACAAGTTTGGTTTCCAAAGTCATTGTATAGTTTGCATAGGATAAGCCCCATGGTTAATAGTCATTAAATGGTTTCATAGTCACTGAATGCAGTGGTTATTAGATAGTTAAAACAGGTCTAAAAATGGCTGGTAGGTTTTATCAAACAAGCAGGGTTTATGTTTATTTGTGATTCGTTGCAGATAGGAAGGAGATGTGACATTATGGGTTAAGTGTAGAAGATCCTGATAATTGCATATAAAGGCATCCTGTGTTGGCATGTGAGAAATGAGATTGCTGCTTTTGTACGCTAGTGTGCCCTCACAGGTAGTTAGTACTGCTTGTGAAAGGAAACAATATAACATAATTTGTACATGTATGTACAATGTAAACAAAATATGTTCACTCATTGGCCTTTTACTTGTGCATGTCTTTTTTGCGTTTATGTATATACTGTATATATGTATATAATATTTATTGAAGAGTGCTGCATCAGGGATCATTAGCAAATATAATTTAATAGGCATTTCTGCAATACCTGGATGCAACTCTTTAAACATACTGTACTTGGTAATCAGTGCAGGACTGTATTAGAGCAGCTAAACAGCTGAATGAGAGCCCTTAGTTTCAACTTCCAGTTTATCAGTTCCAACAGACCATATAACAATTCTTAGCCCTGACTAAATTAGTTTTGCCAGTGATGCAAAAATAAAACTGTTTTGCAATTTATTGCAGTGCCATTCAAATCAAATGTGCTTTCTAGCTAAGGGAATGCACCTGAGGTCAGGTTGAGAATCATGGCTGTGCGCTGTATGTCTAAAGGGGTATTAAAAACACTCACCTTTAGTGAACTTGATATTGTTTTTAGGCAGTATCATGTATCAGTAGTGAGTGACCATGTTATTCAGTTACACAGTTTTGGAAGAACTGTGAAAGAAATTCCAGCAACAACTGGCAACAGAGGGGAAGGAAGCAAAAGAATAAGATGGAAATGGCACACGCACACCAATCACTTGCAGCTCTGATGTTTTCCTTTGTGATGTTGCCAGACAAGTGAAGCAGAAGTAGTACAGCACATCAAAACAGTACAAAGACTCACGTTCACTTACAGCATTTTGCAATGAGATGCTACAAATCTTCTATAAGCCAGCCAAGAAGATAGACAGACTGAATTTAGCAGCTCTGCTAGGAGCAAGGAGCTTCCACACAGTGATCTGTATTATAGCACTGGCTAGTGGTGAAGTATAGTAGACTGCAGAAAAGTTTTGCTGGACCTGTTAGTCAGATGCATCACTCACATTTGTGGATTCACAGCACTAACAATATTACTATATTATGGAATGGTTTTGACTTAGTTTCCAGTATTACACTGTTTGGGTTCCTCATATGCTGATGCTGGAAGCTATCAAAAATACACTGCTTACAAAAATTTGGGGGTATTTCATTTTGGAGATTCTCCTAATTTTTGTGAGCAGTATATATGCGCTGTAACTTTTCCAATCTCTCTATCCAGAAGAACAAAGGATGTAATTTACAGTCCAGCCAATTGGAACCCAGAGGCATCTCAAAATGCCAGTTTACAGTTGCAGGTATTGATTTGATGCTCTTATCCAGAGCAACTTACAACTGACAACTTACAGTGCACAGTCTAATTAATTATGGGTCATGGGGCTTGCTCAAGGGTCCAACAGTAGCAACTTGCCAGTGCTGGGAAATGAACCACTGTCTGAAGGCTTAACCACTATGCTACTACAGTCAGTCAGTTAAAAAAGCTTCCTCTTTTGAATAGCTTTTCAACTTGGACAGAGATTTTACATGTGTTTTACCATGGTAGCGCTTGAGTGTTAACTCACTAAGATGGTAAAATGAACATAGCTGCTGGACAATGGAATTCTAGTGCTTTCATTCTATTATTAAACTTGTATATGTATATTTTAATATAAAATTTATATTTTTGTATATGGATTTCCAAGTTTAGCAACTTTGCTATGAAATTTCATCTCTTGTTTACACTTTCTCACACACTTCTGTCTCTGTCCCTCTCTGCTTTTCGCTTTCTCCTCTCTCTGCACTCGGCTCTGGAAAGTCCATTTACACAGTCCCCAGTAACAGCAGGTCTGTCTCCTCCATGGCAGATTCCTGCTTGTGTTTTTTCAATTAGCCCCAGCTCCTGTACACTATTCAGGAGCACATTTGGAATGCCATAACTCTCATGGCCCAACACAAAAACTTATGGAAAGTCACTTAAGATTTTTCCTGGTAGGAAATTTGGAAAGACCTACTACTTTATGGAAGGAAGAGCTCTCACATGTCATTGTACAAGCTGGTGGGAATCATTTTGATTGATCATTTCTGAATAAGATTGATTAATAAATCAAAGGATGGGCAGATGATTGGGTGGATGGATGGATAAATGGATACAGGGGACCAGATGGATAGAATGCCAAAAGGCTGTATAAATGGGAAACTCTGACGCAAGACTAAATGGATGGTGGGTGGATGAATGGACATTTGGACGGCTGGAGATGTAGTTAGTTAGTTGGATTGGTGTTTGGATAGATAAAAGGGTGAATATATAGATGGTTTATGGATAAATATCAATGAGTGGGATAAATGGGTAGATATAATAGATGTATAAATGTGTGATGGATGGATTGGTGAGGTTAATAAAAACAGGTGAGCGGATGGAAGTGAAGGTGTGGTACTAATAGGGTGTGTAAAGATGCTGGGATGTAAAAGAATGTGAAAGATGTGTAGAGTATGGTTGGATGATTTGAATGATTGCACAGATTAATTGATTTTCTTGAGAATTCAGATGAAAGTGGAATGGTCCAGATCTGTACCAGGCCATGGGGACAGGGGGAAGATCCAGGACCCACATCAAAGCTGTAGTGGCAGAGAGACAGATGAGAGGACTCAAGTCCCCTCTACTCCTCCCTCTTACTCCTTCATATTTACACACATGAGTCCAAACAGCCCTTAGCATCCCTCTGGCCATGCAGCTTTAAGCACAGCAAAATACTAGACACAGTCATACTCAATGAATGCTGATAAACACACACACACACACACACACACACACACACACACACACACACACACACACACACACACACACACACACA
>JAUZSU010123915.1:0-17743 GCA_034780255.1 Parotocinclus maculicauda | reverse complement strand
TTGGGAGCAGTGGCTCTGTGAAGGCATACACACACAGCGAACACACTTCGGATGGTCCATACTGGCCATCAGTATAGAGGATCATTTAATCTTCCAACGAGAAGCATGAGAAGCTCCTACAGTTTTGTTGCCCACCTTCATTGCATTCCTGACTCTGCCTGGATCATCTCCAAGTGCTTAGCAGAAGGAAATTTGTTTAATTATTTTCAATATATGTCTTGCCCACCACCACCACATGTCTTACACCCAGTCGCCATAACCTTCGTTCGCAGTGGTCTCATGAACGATAAACCTAGACTACCATGAACTGGAACAGTATCATCAAATCCAGGTTATTTTTAGGATCCCTTCACAGTCGGGTTCGAGTTTGGCCTTCTGGTGTGCACTTGAATCCTGACTTTGACTGCTGGTGTGATAGATGAGGATCCACGGGCCCAGCTGTGGGTCATATATACCATACAGAACCTGTATAGGCAATGAACTTAGCCTTTCACTCCAAAAATATTTTAATTTCTTATATGTGTTACATATTTACATTTATTAGAATCCAACAACTACAAAATACCAGTATGCATAGATTTTTTTTTGCCAGAACCTTCCTTAAATAACTATTATTTATGAAAATTTAATTCTTCACTTATTTTAACAGCTAGCTGACACAAATAGTCATATATAAAGAACAAGTCTTTTCAATGCATTAATATTGTCTCAAAAGCAGTAGTGCTTAGACTATTGTATAATTATGACTCCTGTCCTTTCCTGCTGCACTCCCTTGTCATTGCAGGACTTGACATTTGCATAGGTAATGTAATGATGCATGATACTGTTTTTGAAAAATGAACACATTTAAAGGTAGGGATATTTTTTCACTTGACATTTATATGCATTATTATCTGATTAGCTCACATTTTAGCACCAGATATCATTATGTGCTTGTATGGCAGCTTTACTCCACATTGCAATGTGTGAATGCATTTCCCATGTAATAATTGAAAAATAGAAGGATATGTGCATGCAGGAAGAGGGGTAATTGTAAGAAGGGTAAGTACCCTTTAAGGGGTTCTTGCAGAGGGAGATTAGCTATGCTGAATTACTAATCAGGCCATCTGATCACCGTTTACCTGCTGGGTCCGTTTAACATCTAATCTGTGTTTTTTAGATGAAAGTATGATTATGATCAGGTTCTCAGTCAGTTGTTCTAACAGTCATGGATGATTGTTGCTCTTAAGTGTGTTATTGAATTATTTACACATTTTTTTCACAATGTATGTCTATTTTTACTTGTTCATTTTGATAAATAGAAATATATACAGATGTGAACATATTTGTAGGGATTCCTTAAAAATTAATAAAATCAGTAAATAAATATACGTAATTGGTTGAGTTTGCTTACAAAACAGCAAAAACTTTTTTTAAATAGTAAGTGAAAATGCCATGGACAAAAATGACAGGATCCATAACCTACAACAACAAGCTATTACACCAAACAAATCCTGTAGCAATTCCTAAAACATCTGCACATGTCAACAGGTTGTTTGGCCCACTATTCTTCAGAAAACTGCTCCAGCCGGCTAGTGTTTGAGAAGGGCCTTCTCCAGACTGCATGTTTCTGCATTTTCCATTGATGTTTGATAATATTTAAACAACAAATTTAAGACAGCATGTGCCAGACACAGCAAAGAAACTCCAAGACATAACACTGAAAGTAAATGTAGACTTGGTCCAGTTTTGTCTTTTGTTCTTCCAAAGGCATTGTGTTTTGTCAGCATACATTTTATTAAATTCAATTGAGGCGTTTGTGTTTCTTTCAACAGCAGCATCTTGGGTCTTTATCCATGGAACCCACTGATGTTCAAAAGTCAATGAATGGTGCGAACACAGTGAGGTACCTTGAACTTGGGGTTCAACTTGTATCTATAAATTTTCCTTGACCCTTAATCTACCATTTGTACTATACTTATTTTTACTCTGAGATCAATTTTCCTATTTAGGTAACATACAGGGTGGTTGGCTGCAGTCCCATGGACCTTAAACTTCTTAGTAATATTTGTAACAATAGTCATATGAATACAGAAAATGACACACAAAGTACTGTTAATATTAGTTTCAGCCTCTGTTTCTTGTTTCTCTTGGTGGAGGCTGCCATGATTAATACTCGTGAATAAATCTAGTGTATCAGAAACAGCAGTCCTATGATTTAATCAAAGTATCAAATTATGTTCAGTTGGTTTTCTAAATGTAAAATGAATTTATTATGCATTTCTAGTTTTATTTTTAATGTATGCATGACAATAGGTTTGTTCATGCAAATGTTAAAATACATTATTTCATTTAGACAATTAACAAAACATGGTTTGACCACACTTTCCCATAGTTTATGTAAGATTGTATACCAAAGATTTCAGTCCACATTAACACTGGTTTCTAGTCTAAATGAATGGATGTTTGTTGGATGACTGTAGTGTTATCATATTTTTTTATTTGCTTGGGTAATGAAAAAATAGTTTTTTTACTTTGCAAATACTTTATAAGTACACTGATACAAAGGTAATGTTGTCTCATGGGTTACCAAACAAGGTTAAATAAAAAAAATGTGGTGCATTCTCTTCTTTAATTTTACAAGTAATATTTTCATGAACACCAGTAAAGATGTCATGGCATGATAATGACAAAGTTATGTATTTTTCCTGTAAGTAAGTTGAGCGTAATTTATCTGGCAGTGGATTTGTTGCTCAGCCTACTGGTGTATTACATAATAGAGATGTTACCTTTCTTTACACAGCACTAAGCTATAAATTAGATTATCTTTACTCAGCTTAAAAAGTGCCTTAATACAAACTTGCATTTAAGCACAAAAGTTGTAATCCCTGTGGTGTCAATGTGGAAAATAAATATCCAGAACTACACCTCAGTGAGTGCCAAATAAATCCAGGAGATTTCAAATAAAATGTTGGGGAATGCAAAAGACAGTGAATACAAGCACAAGGCAAATCAACTAGGAAAAAAAACACAAGAAAAGTTCTCATGACTCCATTTTAAGAGCAACGTTTGGAAGAAAGTGTGATCCAAAAGCTGATTAGCTGGTATGTTGTAACTGAAAACAATGGATGTACACATATTTATATACTGCAATTACATACATGTACATATTCACAGACTTTTCAACTAATATTAAGATTTTTTTTCTTATTAACATACTACATACTGTATTTGTACTTTTGTTGGTGGTATAGTGGTTTTGTGTTTGTGCTGTACAACTTTATCATTGTAGGGACCAAAGTTCAATTCTTGCCTCCAGTTACTGTCTGCATGGAGTTTTGCATGTCTTGACTGTGACCAATTTTGTTTCTGATGTGTGGGTACTCCCATCTCCAAAAGCAAAAATATGTGGATTGCTTATTTTAATTTGCTCTTATGTATGATTGTGTAGGTGAGGTGAACATATGATGCTCTGTATTGGATTGATGCCCTGCCCAGGATCTGTTCTGGCCTTAAATGTTTTTTGAGAATAGGTTCCAAATCCAGCATATTTCCCATCAGAATAAAGTAGTTACTGAATATTACTGAATGAATTAATCTTACATTTGCTTATGTAAATACCTGCTATACATTAAATCCAACTAACTAAATTCTCACAATAATATTTGGTTTATTTCATATCCTCATCCACTGTCTTAGCTTCCACATCTGAACGACAAAGCAAAAAAAGTTGATGGCACCTGGAACAGCTTCTGCTGTACACCCTCCACTTTCCTACTGTAAGTAACCAATGCTTTTATTTTATTTAACAGATACTAATCAAGTGACTGCTGTGAGAAAGCACAGAATGTATGGTGGTACAAATGAGGATTGAGACCTTGAACAAAGCAGAGGTGAAAATCCAACCAGTCCTCAGATAGTAGGCAGTTTTCCCTGAAAGTATTGAATATGCCAGAAAAGCAGGGAATTTTCCCATTGGGGACACCGGACCTGTAAACTTTTACTTCCAAATTTTGAATGCATCTGAATTAATCTCTAAGGCAACCTATCCAGATGAGTGTATTAATTTGCTCTTTGTGCTGGCCCCATCCACTGCTGTGTTTTAATCAATGCATAATTGGTGGTTTGAAAGAGGAATTTAGATTCTATTCCACATGAATGAATATTACCATGAATAGTGCACAAATTGAGAAAATTACAACCAGTAAGAATCCTACAAAAAGTTGTTTAAAATGCAGTTCAAAGTAAAGAGAATTCTAATTAACATGTTTAAAAATGTCTTATTCATCCTTTGAGTATGCTAGTTTGCACCAGGCAGCGAATGCATGAAACTCAAGTAGCACCTCATGACAAACCTTTAGTGAAGTGTCTGGAGTTATGCACACGGTCACACTGGAAAATCCAGTATGCTTTCTGAGAGCAGTGCCAGATAAACATGGGCGACTGAAATGCTAATTTGCCACATCAAATATCTCATTCAGCTCACAGCTAAGGCATGGAGATTCTTTGAAGTCATGATCTGTGTCCAACTCTCCACGTGGTCTATGGTTATCTTTACAAAATAACACATAATGACACTTAATGAAATGCTTGAATACTGGCGTGAGGTGCGTTATTGAAAAAAACATCCACTTGCTCCATACAGACAAATAGTTACCAACGTTCAGTTCTTTTTCTTTGTTTTTCATGGATGAAATCATTTTGGGGAAATATATTGATGTTCAGTTAATGATTTTGACATTATAGGAGAATAAGGAAGGCCCTTGGCCCATGATCTGATTCTCACAGAATGCTTTCCAATAAGAGGCTAATGTCTTTCTCTCCTCCACTCACTTCAGAGCGCAATGACCTGTCGAATCACTTCAAGCGTGGTGCCTGACAATATAATTTATACCACTGAATGGTAATTTCTGCTGCTTCATAGCTATCCCACAATACAAAAGAGGAGTTGAATGAAGGCATGAGATTAACTACAATCACAAGCGCTTGTTCAAAACACAAGAGTAAAATGCACCCACAGAACAAATAACATCCCCCTGCAAACAGTACAATGAGGATTTGAAACAGTGAAACTGTGCATGTACAAAGCAGGTAAATGAATATGGTATGTATGGACCTATCAGGATGGGATAGTTAAGTAGCATCACTTTTCCTGCCCTTGTAAGGCATCAGTGGGTCTACACAAATCTGTAGGAGGCTGTTTAATGGATGTGTCTAACAGTTTTAAAGGGCACAATCTTACTTTTAAGGTATCTCTACCTCAGTACCAGTAACGACTGTATTCAGGTTTACATGAGCTCAAGCCTTTCATCATTTGCCCCCTGAGTGCAGAGATATACTGACTGTACTGAGTACTGTAAAAGTTTGATTCTTTTGTGACTGCTCTTTGGGGACCAGGAATACAAAATTTTAAGGATATGTGCCACATTAGCTTGTTGTTTTCATGTGTTGTGTTGTGTGCTAAATTTGTCTAGTAACCCATAAGTTATGCAAAGAATTTTGTAAATCATAGCAGTAAATATTTTACATATATTATAATAAGAGATCAAATTTGTAGAAACAGCGTAGAAATGTGTACTGCATACATTCATGCTTGTCCTGAGGCACTCATTATAATATCAATGTGAAAGGAAATTCAATTTGGCGTTAAAAAGTAGACTGACAAAATTAAAATTGTTCCAAAATGAATAATTTATGCTTGCTGTGAGAATATGGCTTCTTGTGCCTCAAAACTCAGTATGACCACATAGAGAAAAACAAAAATCTGACAGGATATGTCATGGCTTGTTAGTGTCAGATTGTAATTACCTGTATGGTGAAAGAGACTGCAAGTATAAAAAAGGTTCTAAAATGTTAGTACATTTAAAACAATCAATACGCAATAAGTCTGGTTTGATGTAGGTAGGCCATAAATTAATTCATGAAAAATAACAGCAAAACACAATGTTTGTACAAATGTCACAGGAAACAGGGTGAGTCAAAAGACACAGGGCATGTAATTTGATTGTTTGTCAAAACCATTGTTGAGATTTCTTCATTGGTAGCGGTCGGCCACTACACATTTCCCTGAATTACGTTATGAGTGATGCAACAGTGCTTCATGTTTGAAATCGGTGGTCATTTTGGGTGTTGGTTATTGAAGTCTGCAGCTATGACACGAACATCAGTGTACCAGTGGCGAACAAAAAAACTTTTGAAATTTCTGTGTTGGTAACTTCTGAACTGCAAGAGATATTGCAAATATGATTTCTGAGACAATTCAGATCTTCTACTGTCAATTCTGGTCTATGCTACATGACCCCCTCCCATTGGAAAAAAAAAAACTTGCCCATGATCCAATATGGCGGGTTTAAGATTGCGACTCTCTTGCAGACATAGACTAAAAGATAGGCCCCCTCACACATTACTTGCTGTGATATTCAGATATGACATTTTCTCTTTTTTTCTGAAATAAAAGGGTGTCCTGATGTCTTTTGACTCACCTTGTACTTTGGCTTAAAACAAACATTAACATCAGATAGACTGCCAAGACTGATATAATGTTAGAAAGAATTTGTATACTTCAAAACTGTATGACTCTACATTACAATATTGTAGAAAATACGGTCATATGTGTAGCGGATGTTTGCACATATCCAGTGTTAGCAATTTTCTGCCTCCTCCCTGTTTCCCTGTTTCCCTGTTTCAGATTAATTAAATATTACTTCATATCATCATTACAATAGTTTATTAATTTTAACAAATAGTCAATTGGAATATACTTGTGTAACGTTGCTAATAACCTCAACATTTATTTTATTAAAACAATAAGTCTCTCTGGACTTTCCAATAGTTTTAGCTCATCACAGAGAAAATAAACCTATATATGTCTCAAATTGATTTAAGGTGATGAAATGGTATTGTTCAGTGTGGCAGGATAAAAAATTGCAATCTGACACAGGCTGTTTTGTCCTCTGGTGGATTAAAAACTATATACCACAGCTGGACAAATTAAAATAAATAAATAAATAAACAAGTGAAGAAGGAAGCTCAGTGTAGCACCCCAGGGGATCCATTAAAGAGTGTTTTCTTGAATTGAGGTTAGGCGCATTGATCTCTGTCGAGGCTGCCAGAGCTGCGAGTCATTGTTCCTAGCTTCATGCATGACTCATTATATACATTATTCCAATTAAAGCACTATGAATCACAGCCTCTCAGGCTGGAAACCTGCTGAAATCACCACAATACCTCCTGTCATATTACAATTAAATGTAAGAAGACAGTAGAGAAAATGAAGTGAGGCACCCAGAGTGATGGTCCTTCTATGCTTTAGAATCAGTTTATGTCAGCTTTGCTGTGCTCACCTCTGGAAAAATGTGTGATGCATCATGCAAAGCGTTGTCCATAAGACAGATGTCTTTTCATGCAGAACAGACATGTAATTTGTAATGAGTGATGGAAGGTGATTATTTAGTGAGCATTCATTTAGTCCTTAGGGCTGATAAAAGATTTCCTCTTGTTAAAATATGCTATTCATCAAAAAGGAACACATTATATTCACTACAAGAAAGAAAACTGCATCAATTGTGTGTTGTCATTGTCAGAGTAGAATACATTTTCCTTACTTCCAAGTAAGACAAAAAATCCATTATTATCGTATTGCATTGTAACAATTGTCAGTGCATAAACCTCAATTATGTAACAGTGTTACACAGCAGTCAACACTAAGTGCCAAATTCTGGAGTCACTGTTTAACTTCGAATTTCCTAATAACTTCATTTGGCAAGCTAGGACCATCAGCATTGTGACTCCACATAAGCTAAAATAAATTGATATATGTGATAAGTAAGCCCAGAAAGTGTTCCCATGTCACTTGACTGATGCATGTGTACCTGCATGGGTGGCTCAGTAATTAAGGTTCTGTTGTATTAATCACACAGTTGTGTGTTTATATCCCTGGACTACTAACAAGACTGTTCAGATCCTGGCTCCAACAAGCTACCAACATTGGACTATTAATCTTCACCAGCTCAGTTCACTTATCTCTTTGGATGTCTGCTATAAGCTTTAAATATAACAATAGTAAAATTAATACTATTGACAATAGTAGTCTTTATTACAGTATAATCTAGTATAATGTGTTAAACGTAACGAAATGTGTATTCTCCTCAAATGAATCGGTATTCCAGATCTTTTTTGGAAGAACTGGTTGTTGTGTGCTTCTGACCAAAGGACTATCCGTACTTTTATCAACAAGTCTGAAAGCTAGGGTCTGTCATGAGTACAGAGTACAGTGACATTTAAAAGCAACAAAAGTTGCCATTACGATGACATATTTTCAAAGGATGTCAATGCATTTTATTAATAATACAATGCAAAACTACATGCTACACACATTACAAAGAAGACAGAAGAAGATGGTATGGGTACTGGACTGCTTCTAGACCTTACCTTTCCATTTGTGGAGATTCTTGTATCCTACATCATGCGACAAATTTCACAATAAATCAATTCGTACCTGTTTGGTTCGGGTTCACAGATGCAGGTTGGAAATTTCCTGCTGATGTAACAGCACTTCTGGTCAGCTCAGTCACTTCTAAATGAAGTTAAA
Organism: Parotocinclus maculicauda; assembly: GCA_034780255.1. Lineage (NCBI taxonomy): Eukaryota > Metazoa > Chordata > Actinopteri > Siluriformes > Loricariidae > Parotocinclus > Parotocinclus maculicauda. Next base: position 9,174 of record JAUZSU010123915.1, on the reverse strand, counting down.
GTGTATACTGTGTAACAGCTACTAAGTTGATCAAGGTGTGTGTAGTGCCATTTTATTGGTACATTGATTTGTTATGGAGCAACTGTCCTTTATAGTCCTGTGCACTCAAAGCCTTGTTATGACCAAAGTGATGATAAAGCAACGATACAGCCATCAGTTATGCAAAATCCCAATTCCAAGTTTAAAACAGAAAATTTAACAATAACAATCCATGGGTAGGAAATGCAAACTCCAAGGACCCAACCACTTGACCTGGGACTGAACCACCTACCTCTTGCTGGTAGGCAACAGTGCTACCCACCGAGTCACCATCCTGCCCTTTGCAAGACACACTGCATTTTTATTTGCATTTTCCATACTTTCCCAACTTCCCAACTAGTTCTGATGGTTAATATGAATATTAAATTTAACTAAGGCTTTGTATATGCTTGATATTATGCATTGCACTGTTGCCACATGATTGGCAGATTAGATAATGGCATGTATGAGTAACTATCTAATAAATGCTCAGCTAGTGTATACTCTTCGTTCCACCAAAGAGTGGTTTGTTTGACTAGTGTGATCACCCAAGCACAGAACACCATTTCAGTTGCCTCTATAATAATCGTTGTACATGAAGCAAGTAGCCAAAAGTGTTGCTTATGAGTACTTATGAGTGCGACCTTAATCGCAAATACAAATCACAGTTTTAACTACAGATCATGCTGGTGTTGAAAGTAAAATAGTAAAGTAAAAATAGAAGTTATTTACACAGAGTAATACTGGTTATCATGAAAACCACTTTCCATTTTAATTCAAACACTGGTTTAAGTGTGTCGCATATTGTTAACTTCAAGTGATGCAAGTTTAAGACACATTTCTGCCAGGGGCACCCAAACACACACAGTGACAGTATTGTTCCCAGCATTTACGTCCTACCCACATTTACAATTTAAATCTTATAGACTTATGTCAAACTAAATATCATTACATTTTGAAAGAATAAGACTTCTGTTATAAAGAAGGAATTATTCTGTACAGTATTAAATGGCAGCATTGTGTATACACAATATATTGTGGTTATTAACACATTTTCAGATGCATTTATTTCTAATTAAATACACCACATGACGTGGTACTTAGATAGCTTTATTAGGAAAAAATGTGATGTATGTGAGCTACTTTTTGATTTAGCACATTTCAGGCAGGCCACAGTGTGTTTAGTATCGTTTCACTGAGGGAATTATCTGTTCTAATCTTTGTAGCATCATGTCTGTCAGCAAGTAATATGAAGTATTTGTATTAGTGATAACAGACTACAATAATGGTGCTTTATACCATGTATTTTCTCTAAATTACTGCAAATATTTGTGTAGTGAAACAAATGTCAATATTGGTAATACTGAGCACAAAGTACAAACCTAACAAGTGTCTCAGGCCTGTCAGTCTGGATGCCCTAAGTAAGTGCATATAGCTCTAAAATAGGAGTTGGATTCTCCACAACATTAGCAATTGATATGCAAATTGATTTAAAAGCTGCCCCAGACAGCAGTTATATTGTGTTATTTGTTGCTTCTGTCTAAAAGTGCCTATATTAAGTTTATTTTTTTATATCTACTTTTATGTAGTATGCACTACATTAAGCAGTAAGTCCTATTATTCCATATTTTCTCTCATTATTAGTGAATGCTATACAAAATCTCAAATAAACAATTCAGATTGGACTGAATTATTCTGAATTATTCTAAGGCTAGCTTTTAGTTGATCATTTTGATTTAATGCTAATCTGTGTTTGCAATTTCAACATTTGAATTGATAGGTCTACAGTACAAATTACTAGTATGTTGGGTTTTTTAATGAGATAGATGCATCATTTCAGGCAGGCCTCTTTCCCAGTGACACACAAAAAGCAATTAAACTGCACAAAGATTAAACCACTACTATCATCTAGTAGCTTGAAAATAGCTGTTTCTGTTCTGACAGTCCATGTACTGTAGTGCACATTTAATCACAGTATAATAATGTATGTTCATTATTATACTTTAGTCAGGTCAATCCCTGTAGATATGTGTCATAAAGTTTGGGAATAGAGAGTTTAGTATAAGAATGCTGTGTGTTCTATTACTTCCTACAGCAGACATTCCTGTGTACGTATGAATGTCTTTTTATCTGTCTGAAGACCACTTTTAGTTACAATATTTAATTAATTTTTTTTAATCAAAATTAGGCAACTTATTCAAAATAAAGATTTGAAATCTCAAAATATACCATATTATATACAATAGTCCAGTTACAAGGATGTAGTCTGTACTTCTACTGGAGTAATATTTTACCCTGGATATCTCTACTTTAACTCAAATACATGTTTAGTGTTTTTCGTCCACCACTGGTGTTTAGCAGATTCATATCAGGAGTCACTTACAACTGAGTTAGAATGTTGAGATTTAAGGGCCTTGCTCAAGAAAACAATAGTGACAGCTTGCTTAAACCAGGGTTTTAACAAACATTTTTCAAGTTTTTAACAGGTTAATAGGGTTAAATTGCATCATTTTTATGGTAATGTATAATAAGTATATATAATAAATACATTTTTTGATAGTGTATCCTAATTACTGAATAATAAAATAATGTTTTATACCAAGGTGCTGACTTGGCTTTCCTCAGATATCAATCCGATCTAATCTAGAGAAGTCTCACTTCCTACCTAGTCTCACTACCTACATGACTTACAGGATCAGCTGCCAACAAAATCAGAATCTCTTTAATTCGCCAAGTATGATACAAATACAAGGAATTTGACTTGGTGAGAGCACACACATTGACATGTAAATTTGACTTGGTGAGAGCACACACGCTGACATGTAACACACATTGACATGTACAGCTTGGTACTAAATACCATAAGATAACTTCAGAGGTCTTTTTGACTCCATGCCTCGACTAGTCAATTCCTTGGCAACTCAACAGGGACCTGCACATTGTTATGTTGGTTTTAACATTATGGTTGGATGATGTATACTGATCACAAAAATTAGGGGATATTTAATTTCAAAATGATTTTTGGGTATGTTTTTGGACTAAGCCATAGTTACCCAGCAACTGTAATATTATAGAATATTGTTACATTTGTTATTCAAATGTAGCTGAACATTTAAGCATACATTACAGCAGTAATAAATAAATAAATAAGTAAATGCATCTTTTTTGTCAAAATAGTTTATATATAATATAAAAGTATTAACTTGGTTGATAGACAATTAGGAATGTAAAGAAAACAGTCTTAAGGACTAAACAGTAAGACTTAACCTTGGCTATAGTCATGTAACGCTGAAAAGAGTAAAATTCTCAATTAAATCCTGCTTATATGCTATTGCATAGAGAATATTTTTCACATGCAAAATCTTTGGTGCATTTCATGGGCTCATCAAACATAGCCAATATACATCCAATTATGTATCACAAATCATTTAATTTACATTGTTGTGTGCCAATAAAAATAGAAAACTTAAACCAACTGATTCAAATAATTTTGATCAAAACACATCTTAGTGACATCTGCTGGCCAGATTCCTGCAACTTCCTCAGAAACCCAAAGAAAGGTCATCTAGGCCACCCAAGGAAGATTGGTCCCTTTTTGAGTCTTAATCCTCCCAAGGTTTCTTCCTTCTACATTCAGGGAGTTTTCCCTTTCCACTGTCACCCTAGGCTTACTCAATTTGTGATTGGCGTTTTAAGATAATATAAGATTGTAAAGCTGCTTCAAGACAATGCACCATTGTAAAAAGCACTATATAAATAAATTTGACTTGACTTGACTTGAGAAAGCACAGATGGATCACGATTGGAATTTAAACATGAATCCCCCTTTTTCTTAAATGAAGTGTTTAAATGACTAATGGCTGTTGTGACTATACTAGCTGGTACAGATTCAAAGGGATTTTAGGTAGTAACTTAAAAAGTAATGCATAATTAGATTTTTTTCAGAGCAATGAGTAAATTGAGTAAGATTAAGTGATCTTGCATAAACATGCTCTTTCCTATTTTAAAAGCCACCAGTCAGTACTGTCACCTTTACATTTTGAAGGAAATGATTAGTAAGTGGTATTTGATGACTTTTTGAGCAACACTTCCAACACTGTGTGTAAAACATAAAGAATGTAAAATAAGCCAGTATCCTGATTTTCCAGCTGCTTCACTGTACACATTCAAAAGCAGGCTGTCTGAATGTGCAGCTTATACAGCTTATATAAGCCATCATACCTGGCATTTTAAGCTGCAATTTCCTGTCATCTTCCTAAAAAGAATTAATCAAAAAGATTGTGGGATGAGTGTCAGGGTGGAATTTTATCTGAATGAAAGGCCATTGTTTATTAAATGTATTTTTAATAATATTATTTCACTTAAATGGCTGTGATTTATAGAAGCGAGGGAGGCAGGTGTCCATGAAACCTAGAACATTGTGAAGAAATCGTTTCACATAGTGTAGGCAGAAGTCTTAGTGCAAGAGTGTCACAAGCTAGATTTATCCAATAGAGCCTTGGTAATTAGGTACTTTGTTAAAACAATTGTTGAGAGAGGATTCAAACTTTAAAAAGCGTTGTGGTCATTCATTTTTGTAAAAACGTCAGTACACTAAAGACCCTGAGGTTTGGCATGGCAACCGGTTGCAGAACATCTTTTGGAGCATTAAACCCTACTTTGAAATGCTTTTGTTCATAAAAAAAAACAGTATGTCAGTCGAAATTCTGGTGAGACTTTTAATGCTGTATGTCTGTGAAGTACAGTGAAAGCTCTGTCTTGGTTTGGTGTTCATACCAGCCTATGTTATGGAGACTCTGGTGAAAAACAACTAAAAGATTCAAATGTAAACAGATTTTTTTTTATTGTGATGGACCTGTGGGAAGACAACTGAGTGGTAAATCTGTTATTACAGCAATATATTTTCCTTTTGTGATGGTCAAAACTCAATACTAAAATCAAACTGTAGTCCCAGTCCATTTTGTCTTTGAATAGCATAAGCATAGTAGGTTTTCAGGTGGTTGTTGCTGGGCGGGAATGCCTTTATTTCCCTTCGAGCACCCATTCCTCAAAGGCATGCTGACATTTTATCACTAAATTGCACTTGGGTGTGTATGAAAATAAAGCCATGAATCCTTTTAAAGTGTTCTTTTTGATACATAACTATATCAGTGAGTTTATAAAGATTAGTATGCTCACCTGTAAAACTCATAATATATAATAATATTATGAAATACTTGAATGGCTTTACTGAATGCATAAACTTTACAGAATTTTTGACACAGTTGACTGTATTATACTACAGACATTCTAAAAGCCATTCTCACAAGCGAGAAATAGAGAACGCAAAGTCGATCTTCTTGCTGTTAATTTTAGTAAGAGGTGAATATAGCAATGCAATTACACAGGACCCTAATTTGGTGAGCTCATCAGATAAACCCCTTTAATGTTCCCCGAAAAGATAACATTAAGCAAAAATGAACTCTCAAATGGCAGCTCAGTGTCAAGAGATTTTATTAACAAGCTGTTGTTGAATTGCAAGGGTCTCGATGGAAATAAGAATGCCATCCTGTGCCATACATCTATTGACTGTCTGCCATATGGAGACATCAGGAGCGGGGAAAGAGAAAGGGGGCATTCCAGAATTCTGTTGGTATCAGCAGGTCTTCTCATCCTGAAACAGTAAGTTCTGAACAAGCTTAACTTACTAATGAAGTCTTGTTCTTGTCACAGAAACATTTTAAACAGACTCTGCACCATTGACTTCACTTCACCATAGAAGCCATTATTATTCCAGGTTTATGAGCCCTGCTGGGACTTAGAAATGTGAATATAATGTTTACAAACATTGTGCAAGGCATAATTACATTAGTAATCATAAATAATACATAAAGGCTGGTGCTTATAATATGCTAACCTACCGCTGCAGGTGCTCAGATTTAAGTATAAATTTTGACTTCTGGTTAAGAGGTCGATCCAATCATCAAAAGAGAAACCATTAATCTACAAAAAGTCAATTTCAGTAATACTGAGATGTGTTGTTCTGTGCACAACCCCCTCACCTACACTCAGTTCACTGTCAGAAAAGCCCTTGTGTCTGGGCAAAGCTCATATGATGCATTCAAAGCTTTGTCCAAGTTTATCCAGTGAGCATAATCTTTTATTTTCAAAACAGTGGTTGCATTAAAAGACCATAGACACTTAGTGATGTGTGGGCTCCACCAAAAGTCTATTAGCAGCATCTCAGGGTCATTAGAGGATGTTTGCACACTGCATTGCACTGTTCAGCAGTAATCTGAATTTAATAAATAAACAGTATAATACTGCATTTAGCTATTAAGCCATTTAACCACCACCCTTATTCTAGTCAAGTTTAATAATTACAACTGTTAGAACTAGTAACTGTTGCACAACCAGTATAAATTTAGATTACTATTCCAACTACCCGTATACTTTAATAATGCAGAAGCAAACTAGGAGTACATGTCAAAATACACACATAATAGATTTTGAATATTTACATTATATTCCTTGTAACTTACCTGTTCCTGGTAGTGGGATATTGGCACTCTACTGTGGACCTTTGACATTTATACATTTGCTAGATATTGAATTGTTTGGTGTGACCACTAAATCTACAGTACTACACTATGAAGAACAAAAACACATCTTGTTACTGCTTGTAGAAACCTGTTTCTTTTCTAGCATGAAGCATGCAGGTAAGATATGATATTGGTTTCCACTTGGTGAACTAACTTGCCTTGCGGGTATTCTCCATAATTAAACGTAACAGAGAGGTATTATTGTTGGTAATTTGCTGTTTTAAAGCAGAAAATAGCACAGGGGAATATTCATGGGCACTATTTAGATGTACTATTATTGAAACATTATTAGCTCTTGGCTAGCTATTAGCTCTTTAACCATGTTATTTTCTTATAACAGCACTAATGGAATCTTTACACAGTATTTGCATCAACATTAGCCAGAAAGCCATGTTAAAGTTAAAGCCCTGCATTGTCTATACTCATTTTTGCTCTTTTAAAATGGTCACAGTATTATAGATTTATTCTTTTAATTATCTACATCCAAACCTATCCTGTGCACTGACCCATTCTGCACATCAAAAAGTTTTCATAACATAAATGCACAAAGGATTTCTGGAGGAAGACTGAGTCATTTCTGTCCTACATGTAATTAAGCGATGGGGTTTTAAGGTCGGACTAACAAGCTGCTGTTTACTGGCAGAGTGAAAGCCATTTCGGTAAAGCTGCTCAAATCAATGGCAAGTATTCAACTCAGATTTAAAAAAAGTTCAGGAGTATGTGTAATTGTTTTCATTGATCAGTTCCATTTCAAAACAGGGCAGAAAAGCCTTTAGCGTAGTTGGGAAAATCTTCTCTCTTTCTCTCTTTCCACTCTGTCTTGGTCCTCACTTTAAAGAGCTGTCCTCTGTATCCTAGCAACAAGCCACCCTCTCTACGAGATCTGCAGTGTGTGTGGTAAACGAAGGAGAGAATAGAAGCGTAGTTATCATCTCATTTCCCTCAGATGCCACTCGCTTCCTCATATTCACACTGTGACCAACTTGCACTTGATTTTTTCCATCCTCCAGTTCCTCCATGTTTAGTCTTATTATGGTAGTACAATTGTACGGTTTTTTTTTATTATTTAAAGCAAAACTCTCGTCATCTTATTAGTAGTGAAGCATAAGCAGCCACAGCATTTCATGGCAAACAATGATGGTCTACACAACAGTGTTTACAATAATATAAATTTTTGAGCTTGAGAAATATACTTCCAAGAAATAGAGATATATTTTAGAGTTTTGTTTTTCATTCATAATTCCTGAAAAAACATGTATTTAAATGAATATTTATATAAGAAATATATTTGTGTAGAGCTGTGAGGTTATGTTTTGGTTAAAGAACACTTTGGCTGTTTTGTCAGCTCTAAGTAAAAAAGAGGCCTCCCATGCTGTGTGCAAAGAAAACCTTATCAAGCATGTAGGGAATTGCCAAGATCCATCAGGTGAGGTGCTGACCCATCGCTGTAGGGCTTGTATGTTCAAACTCCAGTCCGACCCATCAGGAAACTGATTACAGATTTTGTATGAGTGACACTTAAGACTCAGTTGCTGACTCACTGAGACAATGGCTTCAATCAGAGTGCAAATCAGGATGCATGTCAAAAACTTCCAGAGATTCTTGAATTATAGACCAAACTGGCCTAGTTTTTACCATCAGACAGATGAAATCATGGTCACTCACCTTTTTGCCTAAGGTACATTAAATATGGTGTTGTAGGAGCCGGTTAAAAAGGAGACACGGACAAGGATATACATTCTTAGCTTTATTTCTTTTCTCTCAAGTTATCTCAACTCTAATAATCCAAAGGCGGGAAGCAACAACTTTTCCCGCTAAGAACTTGAAAACTCCTCTCTTCGGCACACCTGTTTTCACAATCCGAGCCCAAGGCATTCTGGGGTAAAGTGTATATATGTGTCCACCACACAGGCACCCCCTGAACACACAGAATGACCAAAAAGGCTAAAAAAAAAATACAAGTACAAAAACAGCAACCCTGTTCGACTGAATATATCGAAATCAAATACCACATTAAGAGTATCGCTTAGGGGGTTTAATAAGACGGCCACTACGGCTGTGGTTGGTTGCCACAGGTGATGAAAACGGGGGAGGGGCACCGACCCGACCGCGGCGAGGCTGACTCCTCGCAGGGGAAGAAACGACCCCCGGAGGGGGGATCTCCGGGCGAGGTGCCAAAACAGGAGGGCGACCGCGGCGTGGTGGTTGGGCCAACTCAACCGGACCGCCTGGGAACATATGAGCAGCCTTGAGGCAGTCCACAGACACACACTCCTGACTACCCCCCATTTCAACCAAAAAGTCCTTAGGCCCTGCCTCTAGCACCCGGAAAGGACCATCATAAGGAGGCTGGAGTGGAGAACGGTGCGCGTCATGGCGGATAAAAATATACCTGGCAGACATCAGATCCTTCGGAACATAAGACTGTGGAAGGCAATGATGCGCCGCTACTGGGGCTAAAAACCTGGCATTCCCTAAGAAAGCCGACCCGCTCCGCCCAGGGGCGGATTTTACCACCACGCAAACCACGCAATTGCTTGGGGCCCCAGGGATCAGGGGGCCCCCTGCTGGCCAA
>JAUZSU010123904.1:0-17746 GCA_034780255.1 Parotocinclus maculicauda | reverse complement strand
TTGTGTAGAATTTTGAGGAAAGAGATTAATTTAATACAATTTGGAATAAGGCTGTAACGTAACAAAATGTGGAAAAAATGAAGCGCTGTGAATACTTTCCGGATGCACTGTATATCATCAAAAAATATATACCGGTATTATCACAAATGATACGATATGGCACAGCCCCTTTTTTTCTTCAGGTCTTCTAATTGGCCGATTGAACCATGATGTAAAGTATGTGATGGACAGTGGTGTTCATAAAGTCCAACACAAACACCCAAATTAACACTCTCTTCAAAGGAACTAAATTAATCATACTTTTATCTATATAAATAAAAGTACTACTAATTTTTTTAATGCTAATAAAAAAAATTTAAAACAGCATTTAAAGTGCATTTGTTACAATTAGACTGCTATACCATTAGAGTACAGCGAGACAATAGCAGGACGTAACCAAAAGAGCATCCTGATTGGAAGAGCTTTACAGTCAATCTCTCTCTCATTCATTGTCTGTTTAGTTTTAGGTCCTGCAGGAACATGGAAAAGTATCACGAAAAAAGAAAAAAGTACTAAAACATAAAACGGTAATTGGTGCTGTTTTTTACAGCAAAGGTTTGTAGCTACAGACCCACAGTGAGCAGAGTGTAGGGTTGCTTATACGCTACATGTATTTAGGTGCATGATCTGACATTGACCAAAATTATAAAGTACATTTAATGAAATTGACATACTGTATTTGGAAGCTTAGATTCTAACAGCTGAATATGGTGGTAGGATGAGCCAGTTTTCTTCAAAATGTTTCTCACAAACACTTTTAGTTATAAGATTACATGCATAATTATTACTCATACTTCAGTTCCAGATATTAAGAGATACTGAGAAACAGAATTTTAGAATCCAGACCAGTTTTTGGCTACATATTCTGCTTTTTCCCACAAAGTGTCTTCGTACTATATGTCTTTATGACCATTAAATTCAGAAATTGGTGTCACCTTAACTGAAGAATTGGAGTTGGTAGTCCACAGGAATCGTCGAATAGTCGAATAGTGTTTGAGTCTCACCTCTGCTATCTATGAGTGGAGTTTGGCATAACCCCTCCCTCCCCAAAGTATTTACATAACACATTAATCTTTGGTTCAGGATCAGATTCAAAATTATTACTCTATTATTGGCTTCAATGGGAGTGTAATCCTATGATTAACGCAAGGCAAAAAAATTAAGGTCTTTCAAATTTGAATGCCAGGTTCTCAGCCTGATATTTGCAAGCACCAAACACATATCTAATCTTATTCGCGATAACAGTACAAACATTTTGACAGAAACCAATCATAGGCCGTGTGCAAGTTTGGGTGAGACAAAGTGACAATATTGTCTTGATATGGCTGGGAAAAAATTATACTGGCTACTCAGAAATAAACACATTTGAACTGTGGTGCTGTAACTTCACTAAAAGCATATAATAGTAATACATCTCCTTCAGCACAAAACTGATGGGTGATAGGCCTGCTAGGTCAGTAAAGCGTTGTGTGATCACCCATCTTCAGGGTCTTTATCATGCTTGGAACTATGCTCATTGTTATATCTAACATATCTTAGGCAGATATGTTGATTAATTATGTAATGATTACAAGTGTGATCTGATTAAACATTTGGTCTTACCACATGAGTGAGTATATGTGCTTCCAGCCCAGTTTCTGAAGGGAGGGAATTATGCACAGCGTCACTACGTCACAGTAAATTGTTGGCATTCAGGGTTTCCCCAATGAGCTGTAGCTCCCCACAGCCGGCAGCACTCATGCAGCTCCAAACCATGGCATTCCTACCACCATGCTTGACTGTAGGCAAGACACACTTGTCTTTACACCTCTCAACTGGTTGCTGCAACACACGCTTAACACCATCTGAACCAAATAAGTTTATCTTGGTTTCATCAGACTACAGGACATGGTTCCAGTCATTCACGTCCTTAGTCTGCTCCGAATGGAATCTGTCCTGTTAAGCCGCTGTATGGTCTCATTTTCAGGGTTTTGGCAATCTTCTTATGGACTAGGTCTTTTTGTAGAACAACAATTTTTTTATATTCTTTGCCATGAGGTGCCATGTTGAACTTCCAGTGACCAGTATGAGAGAGTGTGGGAGCGATAACACCAAATGTAATATAGGTAGCAAACCGCTAATTGGGAACAATTTTTCACTTAGGGATGTACTCACTTTTGTTGCTAGTGGATTAGACATTAATGGCTGTGTGTTGAGTTATTTTGAGGGCACAGCAAATTTAAACTGTTTTACAAGCTGTAGACTGTCTACTTTACATTATATTGTTGTTTCATGTTGTTCCATGAAAAAATATAATAAAATAGTTACAAAAATGTGAGGGGTGTACTTACTTTTGTGAGCTCCTGTAAATCAGAAAATGGAAACATTACTGGCTTGTCATACTGTCATACACCGCTACAAGACCTTTGCTTACAACATTTTCTTACTAGTTTTTACTTTTAAAGTGATGTTATTTGTTGATTTATAATGAAGTTATTAAAAGATGTATGGTTAGATTTCTAAATTAATCAACTGACCAGAATTATAGACAAAAGTAAAACTTCCAGAAATGATATATTGGTTTAATGATGCACCAGGTGCAAAGTAAAGGTAAGGTTTGATTGAATATGAGGAAATAAACAAAATTGCCACAACATGGGTTTAAGAAGAGAGCAAACTTGCTTCTGTGGCAGAGTTGATAAGAATGTGGCACTCTGTGCGTGAATTCTGCCATCTGCCATTCTGAGACTCCAAGTCTCCAAGGGAGACATATATTGCATCGGGTTTTGTATTCCACAGAGACTATTTTCTCCCGACTGTTCCAAATTCAGTTCAGGTTTGACTGAACAAGACCGTTTTAGGTTCAACTGAGACACCAAAGCATAGGAAAAATACATATATAAGCACATTCCATCACCATCTGTGAAAGACCTGCAGTGATTTCTCTGACAGGCAGAACACTGAGTCTGCTTTAGGTAAGTTTCAATTAATCAGTGACATGTTGGGAATGTTCCAGAGTTCACTTTGTTATAATACTTAATTATAAAGTTTTGTATATTTAACATTTGCTCGCCTGTAGCAGATCCACTGGTTTGTTGTAAGGACAAGCTCCAGGAAAAAACAGTTGCAGTACCACTTGTAACATGAGGGTCAGGTGTTATGTTTACAGAACCTGAGATGAACTCTTGCTCTGCTCTGGTTGTACCTCTGTCGTCATCCAGTGAACCCTCTGATCATAATGCTCAGGGGTAAAATAGGTTTCTATGCATTTAATCTGTATTAAGGTAGCATGTCTACAAAATGGCACTCACTCCTATAAGTGAATCAATTCACTGAATTTATTATACCCACTTAATGCAATTCATGGTCACAGAGCTGGGCCTAAATGAAAGCATACAAAGCAAGTCAGGATCCAACCCTGGACAGGGCAATATTCCATCGCAGGGTAAATGCACAAAACACACACAATCACAGAGACATTTTAGAGAAACCAGGTGACCTAACACATCTTTGAAATGTGGGAGGAAAAAGGAAAACCTGGAGAAATCCCACACAGTCACTAGGAGCACATGCAAACCACACAGGCAGAGGCTAGGCCAGGAAGTGTAGCCAGCTCTCTGGAGCAGTAAGGTGACAGGGTAACCTCTGCACCACTGGGCTGCTGCTTAGAAATTTTATTTATTTTCATCTACTGTTTTAAGGCACAGTTTAGAATGCATGGCAGAATATTTATGGGCCTCACTGTAAGATTACTTTGTTCTTCTCCAAGTGTTAAAAATATGTCTCCTGACTCCTCTGCCTTCTAGTAATTTCCATCTTTTTGTCCGAAATGTAATTATTTTCTGTGCTCCGGAATATACTTATTTTAATATATCTACAACATCATATTCAAGAACAAATGCCTGATCATAGCAACTTGTCATTTCCTCCCAGCGTGTGGAGCTGAAGTTTATTAAAACGGGAGCTTTGGATTGATTGTAACCATTTACAATTTGAGTTCAGTATTGTTCTATCTACTGTATGTTATCGTCGTATTAGCCCCTTATGGAGAACTCTTTTCTAAAAATATTATACAAAGTGACACAGTTAATTATTCACTATATTTTTAACCTTTGAGCAAATTAATAAATAAGTAAATATATTATTAATACCTATAATAATAAATCTAGTGACAAGACATTTTACTTATACATTTAAGAACATACAATGCAATTGTATTAACCTGAACATTTTTTAATAGCAAAAGTATTACTAAATGTGTTTGAATGCACCCACACACTGCCACATGTTTGATATGGTAGAAACATTTTCCCAAAATAGAATAAGTAAACAGCTGTCAGATGCATGCTCCTGTCACTATGCCTCACTTGATGCATAATATTAACAGCCTTTCTTAAACTAGGGTATTGGTGATAGTGTCTTATTTATAAGGGTGTAAAAACTGTTGGAGATTTTTTTTCTACCAATGGCAATCTGTGTTGCAACATATTTACGAGAGCTGTGTGCAGTGTCTTGACATCACTAAGGAATACATCAGTTCCTGCAAGAAGGACATAAATGTATTCTCGAGAAGAAAATTTAGGTTTATAAAAAAACATATATGCTAAAATACATATAGGACTTAAAGTACACATGTTTTTGTTTCTCTTTTGTCTGATCATTGTTCAAAATGTTGTTTGAAAGTATTTAAGAGGGTTGGAAATATGTACATATTAGGGCTGAATGAATCTTGGATATGTGTGTATTTAATTACAGTTATACAATGAACAGCCACATACTCTTTTTATGCTACTGCAATGTAAATATTAAGGGTATTTTCACAAGAAAACGGCAATTACTGCTGAAATCACTAGTGAACACTACCATCTACACAACAACCCTAATTCCACTGCATTTTTACGAAAATCTTAGAAAAATTCACAATAGTTATAGAACATGCAGTAAGGTCAGGCGTTTTCTATTGCTTGTTTCTCAGATGTCCCTACTTATGAATCTACTGAGGGGGAAGGAAAAATAAATAATTAGGAGGAAGGAAAAATAAATAATTAAATATTTATTTTTCAGCACTTTTCAGTTTCTCAAGGACTATGTGGAATTAATACAAGGAAGGAGGAAGAGAAGAAATAAAAATAAATTTTAATTTTTAAATAAAATTTATTTAACCTACAATTAAATTAAAGCGAATCTGGAAAAAAATAAAATAAACAGAAGAAACCAGTTGGTATATATATATTTTTTATTTCAACCATTGGTGCTGCGGCGGATCCGAGAAATACAAAAAAAAATTTTTTTTTTGTATTCTTCAAATATGATTGTTGGCAGATCCGCGAAACAAGCAATTAAAAAAGTCTGGCCTTATGTACTGTTACAACTCTGTCTAGAGGAAAGCTGCATAGTAGATACTATGATGGACCTAGTAATTCTTTAACAGAAACAAAGAATGCATAAACAATATTACGAACAACAAAGATCATCCAGATGAAACAGAGACTCAACAAGACAAACAATATAATTTCCTATACTAATGTATTATAATATTTAATACCTTGGTCAGTATTCTTATCACCTTTGAATTTCTTGTAAGTACTTACAAATACTTAAAGAGAGAATACTTAAAAAATACAATGATTATTCTAATGCTTTTATATTTCTAAAATTATTTTCATTGTTGGTTGTAATGTTTTGAATTAGATGTGGTCTATATGACTATATTCTGTATTCTATATTTCTCCTTAACCTATTATGGCAACCTGGACCTCAGTTTTTCTCCCACAGTGTCTGCTACACGCCTGGTGCCTAGGAAAAGGGTTTACATGTATCTGGTCATTTACATTATGTAAAACAAAATGCACTACACAATATTTTCCATTGCTCCACAGTCCACTTGGAACTTGAAAAATACTCAAATATTAGTGAAAGTAAACTCAAAGTAAAAAAAAATACTTAAAGTAAACTGAATCAAACAGTAATGATCTCACATATATGCATTAAACAGAGGTCTATGTTTGATTAAGTAAACAAAACAGTGATGCATAGTAGTGTGTGTATGCATGAGCTAGTGTGCAGGACCTTGTTGGAGTCAAATTTTTTAATTAGCCTTTTCAGCATTTGTGGTTTTAAGAGTCACACTGTGCATCAACACATTCTGATTGATCTGTTCAGAGTGTGACTACCACAGCAAATATCTGAGCAAACGTACAAACTGAGCATCTAAGTATGGCAATCACAGCACAGAACTGTTTTTAATCAAATGTCAATATTCAATGATGAATAATAAGCACAAGATCTTGAACACTAAGCAATGGAAACAAGCAACCGATTCTGATGACTTTTAACATATTTCCATTCCCTGAGCATATTCACCTTTGGAGAAAGCTCACTTAACAATGTCTGCTGTTAAGCATGATGGGGGTTCCAGAAGGGTACAGACAGCATCTAATGGAATTTAATTCATTCATATTCATACCTTCTTGATCCAATTCCAGATCGTGGGTAGCAGGGGCATAACCAGGAAAGCCAACCCTACACAGGGTGCCAATGCAACACAGGGTAAATGTACGCACATAAACTCAAACAATTTAAGGACACCACTGACCTTACACATCTTTACAATGTGGGAGAAAACCCCGTATAACAAGTTCTTTCATAGATACTGCTACAATTATTTAAGAGTGATTATATGACAACACTCTTTACTCAGCATTGGATCTGCTATTATGGGGGAAGCAAGATTTAGGGAGGCAATATATTACAATGTACTTGTTATCCACAACACATTAGACAACCTTGAGAGATGCAGCGATTGCCTGAGGCCCCAAACACTAAAGGTTCCAAAAAGCAGCCTCTTAAGTCCAGGGAAATGTCAAATGTCAAAACGTAGGAGCCTTCAAAAAGTTTTGATGTGCTATATTCAGCAATATCTCAGGGCCATAGGTGATTTCCTGCCTCTAAATACTTAAATTTGTTTTAAACAATATATGTACATTTCTGACAAAAACATTTCTATTTTGTAATGATGTGTTAACTGATATAGAAAGCTAAAGCAGCATATGCTCTCTTAGACTGCTGGCAATGAATGTAATTATACAATGTAAAGTAGTCAGTCTACAGCTTTTATAACAGTGTAAATTTGCTGTGTCCTCAAAATAACTCAACACATAGCCATTAATGTCTAAACTGTCTACACCTAAGTGAAAATGGCCAAATAGTGCCCAATTAGCCATTTTCCTACCCCAGTATCATGTGACTTAATGTCTCAGGTGTGAATGGGGAGCAGGTGTGTTACATTTGTTGTTATTGCTCTCACACTCTCTCAATCTGGACACTGGAAGTTCAACATGACACTTCATGGCAAATAACTCTCTGAGGACCTGAAAAAGAATTGTTGCTCTACATAAAGCTGGCCTAGGCTAAGAAGATTGCCAACACCCTGAAAGTGAGCTGCAACACGGTGGCCAAGACCATACAGTGGTTTAACAAGACAGGTTCCACTCAGAACAGGCTTTGTCATGGTCAACCAATGAAGTTGAGTGCACATGCTCAGTGTCATATGCAGAGGTTGGCTTTTTTAGATGTAGGAGTGCTGCCAGGATTGTTGTTAAAGAGGAGGGGGGTCAGCCTGTCAGTGCTCAGACCATACGTTCATCAATATCATTTGACAAAAAATACATATAGAAGCATATTAATTACTTTCCATGAGAAAATGATTGACAATCTATAATGATTGTATACATTTGTGTATGTCTGCATGTTAATTTAAAATTTTTATTTAGCATTTTTTTAATTTAGTGTTTTAGTATGTTTTGTGTCATGTCCAATCTTTTCCTACCTATGGGTGTCTTTATACTTGTAGCTCAAGTTCACTTGGTATGGACAAAAGAAGAAAATGATACACTGTCACGTCCCTGGTTTGCTTAGCATTCACAATGCCATTCTGAACATTTAACCAAAATAAGTAAACAAATGACACATGAATGAGGGCACATACTGATTGAACAGATTTTATGACATTTTTTAACTTTCAATGCAAGGTTATGTACTGGGCTACTCATACTCATGCATTTCTTAATATGTGCTTTTATTTCTACCAGCTGATATCTCACAAATAGGTTCTGCAGTTTATAAAGGAGTAAAAACTGTGCCAGGACCTTCTCTGATTTGCACACCAAAGTATGCAAGCTTCCATAAGACAGCAGTTATAAGCTGCTATAATAAGAAGAACCAGGTATGCTTGAGTATTCTGTGCTTTGCATTGAAACAGATGTCTCCGAACAGATGTCAACACGTCATTAGCCTGCCAGGTCCCCAGATGTATCACCTATCGAGCATTTATGGGACTGACTGGGACATCAGCTTCGGTGTACAGGATCTGCAGGTCAAGTTGCTACATCTGTGGGCAAATCCATGCGTGTAACTATTCTAATATCCAGGCCTGGCTTGTCTCTTGGCAGCCCAATAGAGTACTAGAGACTCTATTCAATTGTACAGTTTTTCCCAATAAACCTCTCCTGTTGCTCTACACACACACACACACACACACACACACACACACAGTCTAGAAAACCCTATGCTTACCTGATATTGTATCCTCAGACAGTATTCCTTTGTGCTTCCTTTATTTACAGAGACACATTGGCACTGCAGCAAAGGTTAAACCAGAAACCATAATTACATGTAAATACCATTACTGGGGCATCACACTTGTATGTTTAGGGCATGCTTTAATTGCTTCCTGTTTCAGTAGGTTATTTAAATGGGCACATGATTGCAGTTTAATTCATTAACTCAGCGTTGTAATTAATTTTTAGCCCTAAGAGTGCTGCAGTAATTAATAAACCATGGCTGGTGAATGAGATATAATGGGCTAAAGGCTATTCAGATATTTAAATAATTTAATAAATAAATATTAACTAATGAAATATTCAGAAGCAATTGCAGGGGTGATTTGGAAAGATCTGTTAATGATAATGCGCGAACGTGCTAATTCAACACACTGCTAGCATTGCCCATCTGCGCATGCCAGCTGATGGAGTGGCTTTTTAAAAGTACTGGACAGGTTCATTTCTTTCTATAGTCTTAGACTGTCCTAGGCGTCCTCTTCTCCTAATCCACCAGCACAGACCTGGAGGTTCCTCAGGGGTCCATCTTATTTCATTTATGGGTCAGTGGTTTGACCTACATATAACATGTTTTTGACAAGTGCCTTATTTTTTCTTACAAGATACTTGATATATATACACACACAATATGTTCACAGTATTTTACCCTTGTGCGAACGCATTTCTGTGTATCAAAATAACATTTCAGACAAAGTCCAACCATTTTCATTAATACATTTTAGACATTTTGCATCTTAAAAAGTGGTAGAAATGTAAAACATGTCATGCATTATGACAAATCCACCATATCAACAGATACTACAAATTAACGCAAAGAACAAACCTATAAAATCCCTTAAAACAAATGCTTAATGATTCCAATCATGGCCAAAAAAGAGACTTCCTTAATTATCACACAGTACAACCAGTAATAAAGAGCTTTAAATGATTGCAGTCTGTTTTAAAGAAAAGCAGGAATTATATTTTAAACGTAAAATCCAAGGGACTCTGTGCTGCAGTATTAAATGCAATAGCCATTTCATGAGTATTAAATAAATGTTCATTTTTAGTTTTTTTCAGATAAACATTTCAGGTGGTTTTGAGGTCGTCATACAACAAACTGCTCACGAACATTAGGGAATATTTCCTTAGGGGATATTTCATTTTGGGTATCCCTTAATTTTTGTGAGCAGTGTATGTAAACAATAGGTTACATATTTATTTTAATTAAGAGGCAAAACTGTGCAATTGGGTAACCTTATTTTATACACATTGTTACGCATGTTTAAAGGTTTTACATTTAGCAATATCATTTTTAATTAATTTCATTAATTGACACCTGAGTACTGTTGAAACATGACACGCCATTTGAGTCTATACTGTAGACTCTCTAAGAATGAAAATCAATAAACAAAAATAAACTCAGATTAGACTCGATAAACCTAAAATATCTACAGACAAAAAATTTACAGACTAAAATCAAACTGATATAAAAATAGTACAAAAAGTAGTACAAAATAGTTTCAAACTAGGGTTTCTAAATGTGTTTGTTTTACTCATTCTCCAAGAAAGGAGGCGAGAACGTTTTCACTGCTCAATGTGAATATGTATTTGTCCTGAAAGTGCATTAATGAGCTCACAAACTTTTAAACAAGTGCTAATTTCCTCAGCCATGATGTAAAGAGATAAAAATAACATCCGTGATGAACAATTACAATTGACCTTCTACAGCATCTCTAAGTCATTATCACCTTGGGGCAAAGCTAAAGATATACAAGCTAAAGATGGCCACAGTGTATGATAAATAAAATAATTAACTTAGGCTTTGCTTCACTAATATGTATTGCAGTTAATTATCCTCTTTGGAAGGAGTGAAAGAGACAGCTTCTCTTTTAGCATTGTCTAAAATGCTAATGCTAGCCCTGACCCAGAAACAACTTAATCTATATTAGCACTTTGTTAGCACAGTAAAACATGCTAATAAATACAGAACTGCAGGTATTTGGGTCATGGATAGTGTTAGCACTGTATTATGGGAGGGTTAACATTTCAAACACACGCACACACACACGTTTAAGAAGAGTGCCGGGTTAGCTAAGAGGATTGTGGCTGCTGAGTAACAAGGATTATGAAATAGCTAGACTGCGGGAATTGGCATGATTAACATTAGCTTTGACAAAAGCAATAATCTGAGTGTATTTTTTCCCCTGCATTCCAATACTTATAAGTCAAAACATGTTTAGTTCTTGGAAAAGAGACACACAATGTTACAATCAGACGAATGGGACAAGAAAAATGTTGTTATATCAAAAAAAATTTAATGTTCAAGTGAATTATTGTTAATGACAACAGGGTGGCTTGTACAAAAATCCATATTATAATTCTGTGACACATCTCACAATAAAAACTGATATGCCGTTTATTACAGACACTTGTGTCCACTTATAAACATTAAGCTACAAGGATATTGTTTTTTTGTTTGTTTGTTTTTCCAAAAAATGATTATAAATAGTATATCCACCTTTATAAACACCAGCTTAATAACACTTTGGCAGTTTGTAATTCTTTTAATAACTTTTTGTCACACAATCCTGTTATGTGAACAATACTACTGTTTGTTAATGTAATTAGAATTATTGACATTAACAAACGAATATAGATTTATTCAAACAGAGATTTCTCAGTGGAATTCTATAGTGTTCATATTATGTGGTAACATTTCCACAATGTTTTTTTCTGTTTGATCACATGGAAATAATAAAGATCCCACACAGTTCATTTTTCAAGAATTCTGAAATTGTAACTGTTGTGTAGCATACAGAAGGTTTAAATGACTTCTAATGAATATTTGAGAGACAGGTGGTCCATCGAATGTCTAGTCAATCACACCCTCAGCAAGTCCTCTGTTCCAGCCTTCAAATGTAATTGTCATCACAGACCAGAAGATGAGAAAGCAATTCAAAAAGACAAGAACCGAGAAGGCTTCTGGCTGAGTTTATGCCTTACTTGCAATTGTATTTCCGCCCCTTATCAGCCATCAGCACAACATTTAAAGTTCTAGGCAGTATTACCAATTGGCATCTCAAATGGGAGGTCTATATATTAGCCTTCTTTAAATAGCAGAGGCTCAGCAAAGAATGTAAACCTTTTGGTAGACTGTACCTGTGCAGTTCCTTACTGCCAACATTCAAAGCGTTCTCAAATCAGCCATCACTACTGGCACCCAGGTAAAGACACAATGGCAGCCCGCTGTCAGGATGGTTAAGAATGTGATTTCATTTTGAAATATCCCCTAATTTATGTCAGCAGTATAAACAGTGTGGAAAATAAGTATTGTATTTGATACACTGCCGATTTTGCAAGTTTTCCCACGTACAAAGAATGGAAAGGCCTGTCATTTTTATTGTAGCTACACTTTAACCATGACAAAAAAAAACTGAAACTCACGCAGAATGACTTTTAAATAATCAATATGAATTCTATTCCATAACATAAGTATTTTTTGTTCACCTACCAACCAGCAAGAATTCTGGCTCTCACTGACCTGTTTTTTTAAAAAGCCTTCATATTCTGCATTCATTACTTGTACTAATTGCATCTGTTTAAGCTTGTTACATGTACAAAAGATACCTATCTACACAATAAATAAATCACACTCCAACCTCTCCACCATGCCTTAAACCAAAGAGCTGTCTAAGGACACCAGGGGTAAAATTGTAGAACTGCACAAGACGGATGGGCTACAAGACAATAGACAACGCCTTTTTTGAGAAGGCAACAACTGTTGGCACAATTAAAATCTTCTTTAGTCTGGGGCTAAAGATCTCTGTAAGATCTCACCTTGTGGGAGCTGGGACCACAGTTTCAAAGTTGAGCATTAGTAACAAACTGTGCCGCCACTGAAGACGGGTCATGCCTGGGTCTTCAAGCATGACAATTACCCAAAATACACAGCCAGGGCAACATGGAGTGGCTCTGTAAAAATAATTTTAAGGTCCTGGAGTGGCCTACCCAGTATCCAGACCTGAACCCATTGGAAAATATTTGGAGGTAGTGGACAGCCCCAAAAGCTGAAAGATCTGGAGATTTGTTTATTTGGTTTCTTTAACGTCACTTATCAGCATCAGTGGCCATCCAGCGACACGCACAAGGTTAGATCCATACACAAGTTCATTCCAAGACCAGTCAATGACAATTTAGAGACACCAATTCACCTAACACACATCTTTGGACTGTGGGAGGAAACTGGAGTACTCGGAGTAAACCCACGCAGACACAGGGAGGACATGTAGAGTCCACACAGAAAGGGTTGAACCCCGGAGCACTTCATATAAAGACGCACAATAAGCTTGTCAAGATCTTCATTTCCATGGTGATGTCATGTTTGTTTGCAAACGTTAGTCTATGCTGTTACCAGTCTACAAAAAATAAACCAACCACAGCTCTCAGTCTTTATCAAAAGACCTATTAACTTTATCTTTTTAAACTTGCTGAACTGACAAACTTACAAAAGGTACAATCCAGGTAATTGTGGGTTACAGGCCTCACTCAAGTGTCCAATTGTGGAACCTTAGCAGTACTGGGACTTGAACCATGGACTGTGTGGTCCAGGACCTTAACTGCTGTGCCTATTAAGGGCTAACCCAATCTAATCATGTTATTATCATGCTTCAGTAAGCTGAATACGATGAACTTGAATGATCAGATCTGATGCATTTTCTAATTTGATTGGCTGAAAATGTATGCACCATGTGATGTTGACTGACTCAGCAAATAACATGTCAGGAAAGTCTGTAATCATCTTTGAACTCCATTTGTCCTGTAACAACGGTGTGCACTTCAGCTGACATGAAATTGCAAAATCCGAAGATCCATGTTATCTCAGCATGATTTCATAATATTCCAAAGAATTGGAGTATAGTTGACTGTGAAGGAAGGTCCTTGACAGAGAGCACTCCATGATCTTTGGTCTTCAAGAAGGAGCTGCAAATATTTCATGCATCTTTTGTATCATTATTCTGCCACAATATGAATTATCCTCAAATAATGATTGACATTCAAGCCACTATGCTTTACTGTTTTTTTTAATACACTGTGGTTTCAATCCCACTCCTTTTTTCTTCCATATCTAACCCCTACTGCTAATGCCATAAATTTAAAACTCAAATTAATCTTCAAATTTATAGTCTTAGAGTCAGGCATTGTGCCTTACTGACCTTAATGAGAAGTTTTTTTTAGTGACTGCTTTTCCTATGAGACAACTAATGCATTCTTTTGACTGAAGTTTTGCTAAATAAAAAAACGAAACATTTGCTTCCTCCTTATGCAGTACATTCTGTATGTGTGCAGAACTTGCTTTTCTGTCTCTCTGTGGCAAATTTTATATACTGGTCCTCCCGATTGTGGGGTACCTTTTGTTCTGCCTTATACACTCCGCAATGTCACAATGCTATTTGAACTTGTGCTGCTGAAAGCATCAAGCAAAGCCACATTCACATGCTGCAAATGCATTCTGATAAGCAGATCAAATATAACTGTTTATTTGGCATGTGCTTTTAAAAAAATTAATTAATTAATTAAAAAAAAAAAAAAAGATTAAGACATTTTGTACAGGAATTTACATGGTGGCTTAGTTTTCAGTAATGCCAAATACTATTCTGAAATTAATTATATGATTTGCAATGAAACATCTGTTAAATTTAAGAAAAATGCTTCCATTTTTTACACGTGTTATTTTGACCACCATACATGGTATTGGGATGTTCGGCTTCCATGTATGTAAACACAAACACCTGTGACTGGTTATCCACGACATGGCAGGACTTAAATGCCTTGTCTTATCTTAAAATTAGGTGAAAATGTTTTGTGGGTCACTTATTTACTATGTTTAATGTGGGTGAGAAGGCATGTCCACTCAAGGAGCTGAACCTGCTATTTACAGCTTTCTGAACCAATTTAAAAATAAAAAAATAAAAAAACCACCAGGCTGATCGAGTGAGTTATCACATGTCTTTGCTGTGATTTGGTCATGTAAAATACTAACAGCAGTGTCTAAAACAGCTCGGTGTGAGGTTTGTAGGTCAACTGCCTAAACCAGTATATAATATTATTATAAGTTATATTAAACCTTTCACCCAAATGCCTCATAATACAGTTGTTTGATATAAATAAATTTGAGATGTACTTAAATTTTGAGCACCTGAAATGTTTGGTTGCCCATATAAAATAAAGGGGAAAATTGGAAGAAAAAATATATAAATAAATAAATAAATAAATAAATAAAATAAAAAAAAAGAGATACTTGACCAAAAAGGGTTGATGTAAGGCTGGGACAAAAAATAAATGAAAAAAATAACAGAGACCAAACAAGTAAAGATTAGGGAAGTTTTAAATGCTGCAGTTAAACAAGCACTAAGAGAATGTGGTTCCCTCTACTTCAGACAAGGGGTTAAAATAGCAGAGGAGATAAGGAAAGGCAGGACAGGTGAGAAAAATAAATGCAGGACTGTATCAGTGACAGCATAAGACTAGGATGGAATCAAACGCTGGAGGTGGCAGTCAGCAGAAACGCATTCAGTTTGAGCAGCAGTAGATTAACAGTGAAAATTAATTGATTGATTGGGCCGTGTGAAATAATTTAATGTAACATGTTTAGACACATGATTTGTAATCACTATGTAAGCTAGTAATTATAAAATTATTTTACATTGAATATTTCTGGCCAATATTTTTTTAAACCTGTGCATGACTAATAAAGATTAAATTATTAGTCATGAACAGGAGGGAGGACAGAAGGAAACAAAGAAGAGGAAACGAAGAGTAAGGACTATTTTGTAAAATATTTTTTAAATGTTTCTTTAGAGCGATGCAAATTATATTACATATAATGTGTATATATATACATGCAATGTCTTTGTACATAAGCAACAGTGTAATTACTACACAAATTGCTCATGCTTATTTATAGCAAATGTAAGCAAATGTACTGAAATAACTTGATCTATTTATTCAAGCATTAGTTTTATAGATAAAATATTCATATACAAATATTAATCGATTTTGATCCAAGTTTTGCAATACCTTCTACTTTCATTAAATAGCTGTTATTAAAGTTGTATTTTATGCTTCTATTTTTTTTTTTACGTGCCATAGTAAAAGTTCATTTTAAAAGGTTTCCATGATGTTTTTATGATGAAAAATATGTGACTGCCCACAAAAAATAAGTGTCTTGGCTCTGAAAGCTTCCTCACTCCTATTTCAGTGATTTAGAAGCAGCACATCACAATCAATTCCTAGGTCAAAGGACGAAGGATACAGGCTCAATTACAAAGAACTGTTACGTCTCTTCTATTCACTTCCAAATAAACGTACACAAGCGCCCTCTAGAGTGTGTCAAACACCACACAAGGAAACAAAACGGCAACCCTTCAAATGGCAAACAGTAAAAAATCTACTTATGATTTACTTGTTTCATTCCTTTTCCCCTGAAAATATTATATATATATATATATGTATATATATATATATATATATATATATATATATATCTCATCATAACCAGTTAGAAAAGTTAGTGTGCTTTTCTGGCCTGAGGCAATCATCATAAGTGAATGGCTGCATATTGTACATTTTTTTTTTGTCCCTCAGGCATGGCTGATTAAGCGAGTCTGGGTGGCACTGTCAAGTGTCTCACAGGCACAGTTTAATTACCAGCAAGGATGAACCACTCAACAGAGCACGTCATGCTTAATCTCGCTGCTCCTTTTCATTAGTTTACATGTGGTTTGCAAACAAGATGACAAATTTTCTAGACCATACTTCTGGTTTCACTGGCCATATTTACATACTGCCTAATAATCCATCAATAATCAAATTACTAACTCAACTGTACTAAAATGCATTAATGTACACACCTCAATCAGACTAAGATCATGTTAAAATTATCTGTTAAACAGAAGAATAAATGGCATGGTTTAAGCATCAAATTACATCTCTGATTGGACTGTTGTCTGGTCACAATGGCACATGCACAGAGCTGACCCTCAGACCCGATCTTACTTTCTTGCTTGCATGTAAAGTACACCAGCACATACTCTGCTTCTGTTTTAATTTCTTAAACCTACTCTAAATGGAGTGGTTTCTCATGGTTCATTACCAGTTATTACACAGTCACTATTGGCAGAAACTGGCACAATAATTCTTTGTTTGTAAGCTGCTGTCATTTCTGCCATCTCTAGTGAGTGGTACCTTCCAGAATTGGTGAGGGAGAATAGAGGCTGATTTTAAAGACGCAGAATATCTGACGTTCTTTCACAAACAGCCCCAGAATTTTGGTGAAATTTGTTGAACAGTGCTGAAAGTAAACACTGTATCCACAGAATACAAATACACGAGTCATGCAATGAAGGTGTTTCTACACCAGTACGTTACCCTGCCAAATGCTCATCGGCTTTGAGAGATCTTGCATGTGGTGCAACAATAGATGGCTTGTATCTATCATGCAACATCCCGACACTGACAACAAAAGTACAGTAATTTTACATGAGAATTACATATGGTAAGATCTGTCTCTGACCACCTCTGAGGGATCTAAATCAGAATTTTTATTTATTTATTTAAATTTTGCTTAATGTGGCCATTTCAGCGACAAACACAGGCTTATATCTATACACTACATTATATTAGAACTAGTTATACACGCCCACACACCCACACACCCAAACACCCCAACACACCAATTTAGAGTAATCAATTGACCTAACACGCATGTCTTTGGACTGTGGGAGGAAACTGGAGTAAACCCACGCAGACAGGGGGAGGACATGCATACTCCACACACAAAGGACCCCGGCCGCTCCACTTTTTTCATTCTGCTCAATTTGTAAGATAATATAATGTTATAAAGCTGCCTAGAGCGAATGCTTCATTGTAAAAATAAAAAAATAAAAAACACAATATACATAAATCTGACTTAACTTACATTATAAAATAAGTTGTGTGTTAATGATTTTGCCCAACTGTAGTTTGATGAAAGTGATTTAAGCATGTTTAAAGTGGGCTATGCTAATTATGTGTGTTGCTGTAGCAACACATATATCGTTATCCGATTTTTTATTATTCCACCAATTTTC
>JAUZSU010123895.1:0-17746 GCA_034780255.1 Parotocinclus maculicauda | reverse complement strand
CTAAATTCCAGTCAACATTTGAAGAACTTATCCAGTGTGATCTGACGCGCTTTTGCTGTGGCTAAGTGGCGACTTGTACCTTTTTTTTGTAGTAAATGGAAATGTTACATACTGTACACGTTCTTTGGTCCGATTAAGCGCAATTTTGGTCCAAATAAGCGATTAACATTACACGTATTTATTAGGATTTGTTTCGGTACTTTGAGATTTGGTCCGAATAAGCGGCTGGTTCCATTAACCGGTGGTCCAATTAACTGGAATCGACCGTATTTAACATTTGACGTTTGGTTCATTTTTAAATCTTGGCTCTGCCAAGGTTTCTTGCTTATAATGTTTAGGGAGTTTTTCCTTGCCATTGTCACCCTAGACCTACTCAATTTGGGATCGGCGATAGAAGATCATCTAAAATTTAAAACAATGCTCTGTTGTAAAGGCGCTGTAGAAAACAGTTGTGGGTTGAGGGCCTTACTCAAATACCTTTTTTAAAGTATTAGAACCATGGACCATCTGGTCTATAATCCAGTACCTTAACCGCTTGGTCACCACAGTCCCAAACAAAGGTATTGTACTCAGAACTTTAGTGGATGTCCATGTGTTTAAGGGGGTGTTAATGTTGCTCTCTTTTTTTATCATATTTACACCAAACCAAATGTGTTCGTTTGTCATTGTTCTTTATTTTCAGAGTTTAATTTGTGATTAATGTTTTATTATCCTTTTGGCAACTCCTGAGTTCTCAAGCCTGGTTATTTGTATTTAAAACCTCTAAATTCCTTTTGTGCTTCAGTCCAAAAGAATCCAAAAGCAATACGTTTGTTTGTGTCTAGCTATTTTTATTAACATTGACTTGACTTTTGGATTCTTATTCAGATGTTTTCGAAATGTCCTTAGTTGGGATCTTTATTTATCGTTAGTCCCTTTGTTTGTTATCTAACCAGTACCAGTACTGCTAAGCATTTTACAGCGTGGCCATGATGTGCCATGAATGACATTGCCATCATAACAATGTCTGGCAGAGTATTAGTACGAGCATAGCCTGGAGAGGCAGTTGTGTGTGTGTTCGCTCAGCATGGTAAAGACAGTGGGGACAGCGAAGTCCCTGCAGCACTTTTACTGATCTGACAACTTTCCAGGCTGTTTGACATGTTGCTTCAACGTTAATATCAGACCAGTCAGTCAAACCCAGCAGTAAGAGACGTGGTCACCATCAGTGTGTAATTGCTTCAGCATACACAGCTCTCTGCGTACACATGAATACACTGAGATGTCAGTTTATTATCTACCCCTACCTCATACCTACACTGGCTGGATATTTTGATGGGTATCTACTTCTAAGCAGGTTCAGTAGCTTTTCTGAGGTCAGTTTTGAAGACCATGCTGGTATCTGTACAGAGTTAAACACTATAGCTCATGTTTTATTATTAGTTATTCCAGGTTCAGTCCATGTCAGCTTTTTTTTACCACTGTATGTTGTTGGTTGGATGTTTGTTGGTTTGTTGGTTAGTAGACTATGATCCTTTCAACACTGACAGTTAAGAATCACAGCAGTGCCCACTAAAGTCACACCAGTGTCCCATATCCACTGCACTGGGCATACTTAGTTAATTAGCTAGCTAAAGGACATGCTAGGATAGAAAAAAATCAGCTACATAATATCTATCATTATAAAAATGAAGACTAATTAAGCCATTATTGACCATGACCTCTGTTAATTAGAAATATCATTAATAATACTTGTGACAACTCTAATATGTAGGGCTGTCAGTTTTGTCATCTTTGTAAATTAAATAATAATATTTTGCCTATTTTACCCACAATATTTGAACATTATTTGAATTTTAAATGTATTGTTAAGTCTGTAAAATACAGTGGTACTCCAATACTGATTGTGTGCTGAAAATTATGAGTACTGAGAGACTTTTTACAACAAGTAACGATGTAAATTGAATTTCTACATTCCAGAAGGCATTATAATTACATATATATATATATATATATAATTATAAAAATAAAAACAAGCATAACGTGGTATAATACATTACAATTTTTCTTACCAAATACGTTCTCATTTTGCTATTATATGTTTTTAAGCTCTGTCATGGTTCTTACCGTTTTATTTTTTGGTTGGCTGTTACTAATCACCTACTTAGGACCCATAGTGACTCATTTGTGTTAGTTATGCATATAAATAATAATAACAAAACAGGTGAGGTGAGTTTAAAGCGAATATTAGAGGTAATTTAAGTCACACACTCAGGTAGGCCGAGTTATTATATAATGGCCGAATCTTTCACACATCCCATTTTTTTTGTGTAATTCTTCCAGCAAACAAACAATAATGGCTCATTAAATTGTGCAGAAATGCGTAGCTAGGACATAATTCCATTGAGATCACAAGTTAAAAATCACTTTCCTTCCTCAATTTCCTTTATTTTTACCGACACTTTCTACCAGGATTTGACCAGAGGTGTCCAAACTTTCATATAGTGTGCGTTAGTTTATTAGTTGGCATGGTGACACAGTGCCCCCCTGACCTGGCCTGGGTGCATGTTCTCTTCGTATCCTTGTAGGTTTCCTCTTGGTACTGTTTGCCTTCCACATTCCAAAGATGTTTTGGGTCAGGTGGCATCTCTAAAGTGTCCCAGAATGAGTGAGTATGTGCGTGCATGTGCCCTGTAATGGTTTAGAGTTTGTTAGGGATGGTCTATGGTTGCCTGTTTGGTCCACTTGCAACCCTGTATTATATTAAGTGGATATAATATGTTGTGTTACTCAATGTGTTTATACAATCCATTTGATATAACATTGTGTAATGTCACCAACTATCACGCTTCCTGACTCTGAGGACTCTATTACCATTACTAGTATGTTACTGATACCTATAGTCCATCTTTCTGTTTATGCCAAAATGTTTTAGAGCGACTTCACTGGCTCCTAATTACTATGCGTATTTACTATAAGATATAAGGTCATTCTTCTGACCTTTAAGACTCTTCACGGCCTGGGTCCTGTTTACCTTTCTGACCACCTAAGTTTGTATTAGGAGTCTCTGATCAGCCAATGCTAGACTTTTGGTTGTCCCTAGGTCTAGACTGAGCACCATGGGTGGTCACTCATTTAGTGTTGCTGCACCTTTACTCTGGAACTCTTGTCCTCTTTCCCTGAGCTCTACTACATCTTTTTCTGACAACAAAACCTCTTTAAAAACACATCTTTTTCTATTACATTTTTCTTCTACCTCTTCATCTTTATCTGTGTAACTGTTATGAACTGTTGTGTTAATTCCTATTGTAAAGCGACCTTGGGTTTGTGTAAAGGCGCTATATAAGTATAACTTATTATTAGTATTAGTATTAGTATTATTATTGTACTGTTTGTCTGATATTGTGCACCTCAGTTTTGCCCTCTGCTCATTCCTTGTCTCTTTTGATTTAAACCCACTGATTCCATTTGATCCGTGAGCATCTGGTGTTTCGTATTTGTGTTACACCACATCAATAATGAAAAGCCGAGTAATCAAATCATTTTGATTTCGTTTTGTTCAAAACACAAAAATCACTGCTACTGTGTTACCACTATGGCAGTGTTTGTGCTGTACTGTGTAGGATCCACTGCTCAAAAAGCCCTGATTAGTGGCGGTCCTGGGGTGATCCCACCAGGCAGGATGGGACACGCTGAAGGAGGGCTTAGAAAGTATATACTACCAGATAGGCCGAGGCACTAATGGTGCTTTTAATGGAAGCTAATCCCGGTGGCTGATGAGTGTAGGTATTAGAAAGGTGTTTCTTACCTCACACCTCAGTGTTCAGCAAATCCCACTTTAATGCCAAGTTTTATGATTATGGACTGAATACGGACTGGTGTGCTGAACATCTTCTGGAGTGCTACCGGAGGTGTAGGGGCTCTGAAGGAGGGCATGAAGGACGTCTCAATAGTCATTCACCATTGGGAGGCCTGCATTAGGGTCTAATTAGAGCACTTCCATTTGAGTGAGAGTCACCAGCATGGAACAAGAGAGCGTGATTTTCCAGTAGCTGGATACTTAATGTTGTTTTAATTCTCCTCCCTGTTGCTCCCAAATTTCCCTCACATCTGCTGTGTTTGCACTCGATCAGTCTGCTACACAGAGTAATTCAGAAATCACCTAGTGAGAGAACGAGGCAGGAAAACGCACAACCTCCTGACGAATATCTCCAACCACATTTGTTCTGTACTCGAAACTCACCGGAGGAGTCGGCTTTCAAAGCAGCTTCGTCTGCATCTATTGTGCCTTTAGTTACAGTGTCCAGTTCATTCTCAATACGGTCAGTCATGGTGTTATTAGGTTCTGCAGCAGCATGGTGCGCTCATATTAGCGCGATATTGTCGTAGTAGTAAAAGGTTCAACAGGAACGGAGACCCAATGAGCAGGAAATGGGAGATTCCTCTCCCGCTATAGAATGGTCAATTCAATTTAATCGGAGCAGGAAGTGGGCACTGAGTGAAATAAAAAGCCTTGGAAGTACTTTGTAACGTGCCCTTTTCCTGCACTGATGCAATTCAATGTGTTCGTGCATCATCTTTATCTGCTCGTTCATCCGTGCTTGCCTCACGATGTAATCGAGTGCCCGCTCGCCCCAAGAGCTCTGCATTATAGGAATGGCTCTGGGAGTGTGACAGATGTGTGGACAGAGGCTGAACTCACTTACAGCTTTCAAATTTGACACACACATGCAAGGTGGGAATGAGTACAGTGAACCCTGCATTGTACATGTCAAGTATGGCAACATTCTGTAATGTGGTTCACATCTATAACTTGTTTTGGGCTTTATTCGTATACACACACACACACACACACACACACACACACACACACACACACACAATTGCGATATAAACGCAAGTTAACATCAGATTCAGTGGTCAGATTTATTGTATATTAGATATAATGGTGTGCATATTATATTAGAATACTGTAATTGTGTAAATAAATATTAGACAATACTGTCATTGCATAATAGATATATGACTGTAAATACATATTAGATATATTAGATGTAATTTTAGATGTATATTATTTATTAGATGTATAACATACATAAAATGTAAAACTGTAAGTGGAAATGAGATATAATACTAAAAACATATATATTACATATAATACTGTAATTGTATATATAACACTAATTGTATATTAGATATAATACTGTAATTGTATACTACATATAACACTAATTGTATATTAGATATAATATTGTAATTGTATTCTAGAAATAATAATTTTAATTGTATATTAGATATAATACTTTAATTGATATAATACTGTAATTGTATATTAAATATAATATTGTAATTGTATATAAGATATAATACTTTAATTGTTTATTAGATATAATACTTTAATTGATATAATACTGTTATTGTATATTAAATATAATATTGTAATTGTATATAAGATATAATACTGTAATTGTATATTAGATATAATACTGTAATTGTATATTAGATATAATACTGTAATTGATTTAATACTGTAATTGTATATTTAATATAATATTGTAATTGTATATTAGATATAATATTGTAATTGTATATTAGATATAATACTGTAATTGATATAATACTGTAATTGTATATTAAATATAATATTGTAATTGTATATTAGATATAATACTGTAAGTAAATATTTTAGATAAATGGTAAAGGGCGTGAAGTTTAAGTGAGTTAAGAACGGTAAATTGAGACACTACGCTGATAAGTAGGAGTAAAAAGTTTTGAAAGCAGATTTTTTGAACAAACGAACATTTTTATTTTTATGGTATTTAGTGGACTTTAATATTTATGGTTGGTGAGTTACAATATTTGTTGTATTGTACTGAATGTGCCTACGGTTTAAGGGCACTTACAGAGCAGGTGAAAGGTGAGTACTGAGTAGCCTAGAATGTTTGTGATAGTATGATTTTGTAATATTACTATTAATATTTAAACATTAGATAATGAATAATGAATGAATAATGATTTGGTAAATTTCATTTTGAAGTATTAATTTTTGTGAGCGGTACATATACAAGATTTGCAGTGACACATACACACCTACCTACTTACTTACCTACACACTCCTCCTCTTCCTCCTTTGACCCTTTTTGGTGCCCACAGCAACAATTCCAATTCCAGCCTGCTGGGCCCCGCCTATTTAAGGCCTCACTCTTTTGTCATTTCAGTCATCTTGTTTCTCCTGCCGCCTGGTTTTGGTGAGTTTCTGTATGGACCACTTTGTTCTTCTTCCAGATCTTAGTCCATGTCTGATGTGTTAAGTGTTTATGTTAGTATGTGTTTTTAGTAACTTGTGTGTCAGTACTATCTTTGTCTCCATGTTAGCCTAGCCACCTGTTTAGCGCTTGTCCATGTGTTTGTTAGTGTTTGCATAGCACAGTCTGTTTGTATTAGTACTATCTGTTTGTGTAGCAGATTGTTCACACACTTGGTAATTTTATGTTGTTTGTTAGTTAACACCGTCTGCCTTGGTTCCTTTTGTTTGTATTGTCAGTTTATAATAGCACGTTGTATTGAAGTATGGTTAGCATTGTTTGCATTAGCACTGTCTGTTGGTGTAGCACTCCTATGGTATTAATGTTGTGTGTTCATGTGTATTAGCGCTGTTTGCCTTGGTGCTGTATGGTAACAAATCATCTGTGTTAGCACTTTGTCTTGTGCTAGGGTTTGTTAAACTGTTTGTCTTGTCTGAGCTCCCCAAGCTCCTTTCTCAAGCTGAGAATCTGATGAACCCTCAGCCTTTTCCTTTTCATAGCTGTCCTTCTACAAAGCAGAACTAAAGCGACCAGTGCTTCTCTCGTGTTTTCGTATTGCTAACCTTAGCTTTTCTAAGTGCACCAAAATGGGCAATCGTTTGTGTGGCCAAATCTCCTGTACGGCTTATTTCAAAGTCTTACTCTTTTAAATCCATTAGAACATGGTACACTGTGCTCATAAAGGGGTGCACATGGTCAGCAACAATACTCGGGTAGGCTGTGGGGCTTAACTGATGCTCAGTTAGTATTTATGGGAAAAAAAATGTGCCAATAAAACCTCACCATTGTTTATGCTGGATTTTGACCGAACCGTCCGAATGTTGTTCTTCTAATGTTAAGTTCTGGTGAATCCATGTGAATTGTAGCCTTAGTTATCTGCTATTAGTGGATAGGAGTAGCACTTTGTGGGGACTTCTACTGTTGTGGCCCATCTGCTTCAATGTTGAGATGCTCTCCTGTATCCCTCGGTTATAATAAATTGATATTTGAGGTACTGTTTCCTTGACCCATTCTTCTCTGATGCTTGGCACCAACAAGGCATTTCCACCCAGAGATCTGCCCTCCTTGATCATCTTCTCTTTTTTTGGACCATTCTTTGTAAAGCCTAGAGGTGGCGCTGTGTGAGAATTAAATTAGATCTGCAGTTTCTGAAATGCACATTCAAAGTCAATAAAACCACCTTTCATTTTTTATTCAGATGCTCTTTGATCTTTGACCTCATATCTAAATGCAGTGACTTACTGTCGTGTGTTGGCTGATTAGATTTTTTTTTTTTTTTTTAAATAAGCATTTGGATGCGTACCTAATAAAGTGGCTGATAGGTGTATATCATTATATAACTATATTGTCAAAATTATTAATCTGCCTTCACACACACATGAATTTCAGTTACATCCCATTCTTAAGCTATAAGGTTTAATATGATGTCGTTTCCACACGGTTTAGGAGCGTGTTCATTAAAATTTTTGGATCATTCTGTCAGAAGTGTGATTGTGAGATCAGACTCTGATGTTGAATGAGAAGGTTTAGCTCACAGTCTCCACCTTAATTCATCACATAGGTGTTCTATCAGGCAGGACTCTGTGCAGGCCAGTAAAGGTCTTATACCCCAAAGTAATTCATCCATGTCTTTATAGACCTGAAAACAAAGGGGCCATTCCCAAAAGTTCCTTTCACTTAAACTGGGTGGAGCTTAACTCCTAAAAAAAACAAAAACCCCACACCATAATCCTCTCACACCAAACTTGGTATAATGCAGTCAGACTCTTGGTCCATCAGGTAGCCAGACAAAGAAGTGTAATCAGTCACTCCAGAGAACGTCTCCACTGCTCTAGAGTCCAGTGGCAGGGTGCTTTACACCACTACAGCATCCACTGACCCCGCTCTGTTATTTTACCTGACCTACCACATCGTAACTTTGCTCCAGTCGCTTCCACTTTATAGTACCACTGATAGTTGTACAGGTGGAGTCCTGTCACTGAGAGTAACATTCTTTTACTAATGTTTGTAGAAGCAGTTCGCTGCCTTGGTCCTTGATTTTATAAGCCTTTGAACACCTGAGTCCAACGATTAGAACGAGGGGGGGGGAATACTTTTGGCAATGTAGTGTCTGAACTAATAAGGGTGTGTCCTTCCTGAGTAGGAACTCTCCCTAATGAGCCGTTTTCTCCTCCAGCTCTCCCCAGTGATCAAAACCTGAATTGCTCTGGATGTGGGTAGACATTCCGTTTGTATACAGTCCTGTTTCCGGTCGTGTCCAGACAGCTGTTATGTGTTTATGATTGGGTGTTCACTGGTTTGAATTAGTTTTTATATCTGGACTCCCAGTACTGAAGCTTGAGCTCTGCCTACACCACCAAATATGAGTCTGTTCAGATGTGAATTTAGCAGATGTGATATGAGGTGACCATTTCCTGCTAGCATTTAGCACTAGACTCTGTCTGTACTACTCCTGACCTTTTCACCTACATCCAGAGTAAAAATGGTGGAGCTGCTCTCTGCTCCTGGGGTCCTTTCCACTTTGTGAGTTTTCACCCTTCAGCCTGATAAAAGGCTCAGTCAGCTGAACACGACCTCCATCACTGACGGCTCATTTAGGTCAGTCTGACGACCCCCACTCATGGCTTTACAGAGCAGATGTGTGGATCAGGACTGAAGGTCTCATTACCAGCAGCAGCACTAGCTTTCTGTTATATAATACCAGTGAATGGAAGCAGCAAGGACTTAACACTCCACGTGAACATTTTAGACCTGATTTGAGAACGTGGCTAACATTTGAGGATACAGTATACATGGAGTATTAGTTTAAAGGCTACATTCCCATCACATTCACTGAAAGTTTGGGTGTGTCTGGCCAAATGAGGTTTTGTTGTTGTTATAATGTTTTGTTTTACACTTATTGAACCAAATCAACTCCTGGTTAAGGTCATGTGACATTCCTATATACTACTGTAACAGCTCTCTCTCGCGCGCACACTCTCACACACATACGTGCATTTACATATATATATTGCTCACAAATTCTAAATAAAATGTCCCATAAATTTATATAGATTTTTTTTTTTTTTTTTTAGAATTAGGGGACATTTTAAAATGAGATCCCTTAAATAAATATATCTTATTGTTTTAGATTCTCTATTTTATTATCCACTTTAAAGTCATTATTCATTTTTAGTAAGTCATGGCCTGTATTCTTCAGTTTTATTATGATTTCTTCATCTGTCTATTTTTATCTATTTATATAACATATAAATATATGGTTTTATATTCATATAAAAATTTTTTTTTCCTTGGTCCCCTGAGGATTCTTATTTATAACGTAAATTTTTATTTTTATTTTTTTTTCCTAGCCACTGTTGCTCTAGGCTTGTTCAGTCTGGGCTTTGGACCTAGATAATAGAAGATGATGAATTATAAAGTTGCTTTGAGGCCGTGCTCTGTTGTTAAAAGCTCTACAGCAGTACTGTAAAATTTCCTTTGGTAGTTTGAGTATATTCCTAAAGTTTGAAGAAGCAAATGAGTATAGTGTGGGGGCACCCCGGTCATGCGGATGTACCCAGCTTTTGCCCCTCTGGTAAGGTAGAACAATCTGGAAAGCACATCCTAAACCTTAAAAGGTTCCAGGATCCATACCTCTTGGATTTCTGTGGTGAAGAACTGTGCACCTGAACTTTGTCAGGAACCCGAACTCAAACCTCAGCTCATTAGCTGTGTGACAGGAACCATTGTTAGTGATGGACCATCCTGGTTGCTACGTTATAAGAACATCGTTTATACACATTTGTGCAGGATCTGATGAACAATGTTATCCAATATGAGCTTCATAATGACCAAACATTGCTGAATGCTTGGTGTTTTCTGCTCCCACAAATGTTCAGTGGGACTTAAGTGACTTTGACCTGTTTGGTCTTCAGTAGGTGTTGAGGTGTTTTAGGGTGATGGTCTAGCTGCAGCATGAACCCTTAAGGAAGCGTTAAGTGTGCCAGTATATAGACTGAATTCCATATTATATGTGATAAAGAAAGCTAAAACTGTTTTTTGTTTTGTTTTCCTGTTTTATTTTGAGTTAATATCCGTAGCTAACAGTTTCTATAGCCCACAGTAGTGCTCTGTAGCGCCTTGTGTGTTGGTGGTGTTCTGGCACTCTCCTAGTGCATTTCAGGCTACTCTGCTTTTACGCTTAAGATCCATCAACTAACAAGATTATGTGCTTGCCTACAGGACTGGATGCATAGCTTTATCTACTTCTGGAGCTTGAATAACCCTCGTCTATGATAAAGCCTTTTTTGGAAAGAATCCTCGTTTTGCACTTAGTAAGTTTGTGAATTTTCTTTTCGTGACAGGCACGTGGACCGTGACTCGGATGGACATATCAGCTTCAAAGACTTTGAGGACGTTATCAGTTATGGGCTGGCCAACAACTGAGGCTCGACAGTAAAGCGAACAGCAGTAAGAGCTCACATGGTTTCGAAGATGCTCGATATGAGCAGCTAATCTTAATTAATATAGAAAATACACACACACATGCTCACAAAAATTAGGAAATATTTTCTGAAATATTTCATTTTGAAGTATGCCCTTATTTTTGTGCGCAGTATATTTGACCATACTGATGCACTTTGCCTTTATCGCACTGCTCTTAGGCCACCGTTAGATTAGATGTACCACTCTTTTGGCATTTATCATTTTGTAGTGTCTTCATTAGAATAAAAGCAGATAGTAAAAAAAATTGTATGCATTATTTTAAAATCTGGGGGTGAAATCTAGTATTTAGTTCGAATTCCTCTTACTGCAATAGCAGCTTCATCAGGATGCCAAGTAGAACCTTCTGCAGTCTGAAGAAGATTGGTCAGGAATGGACTCTTTGGATGGGTAGAAGCCAAGAAACCAGTTTTTCAGGAGGGGAGCAGGGTAAAAAGTCTAAGATGTGCTAAAGCTCACAAAAACTGGAATGAAGATCAGTGGGTGAGAGCATTATGGAATGAGGTTAGTAAATAAAAAAATAATCTAATGGTGGCCCAAAACTGCACAGTCCTGTAGGTATGATTTGCACAATTGGTTATTAAGAAAGGTATGGGGCAGTGGAACCTTCTCAGCATGGACCTTTCTGTACATTTATGGTTAGGTGGCCTATATGGGTCAAGACAAAATGTCTATAGTATAAAAAACACAAGTTCCGACAGTAGATATCACAATTTTCCTATAGAGCACAGATTTAAAGATGCAAATCCCATGCAAAGGCATAGTGTCCTTTCTTATGCAAATGATGGCAGCTAAGTGATTATAAAACATTATACCCAGTGTTAACAATCATCTGAGCTCCTTGAGTGAGAAAACAGTAAAGAGATGACACATGCATTTTCTTATGTCAATTAAAAGCCTTGATCCCCCAAATGAATCCAGAGATACGGAA
The DNA here is from genome assembly GCA_034780255.1 of Parotocinclus maculicauda. Classification (NCBI taxonomy): domain Eukaryota; kingdom Metazoa; phylum Chordata; class Actinopteri; order Siluriformes; family Loricariidae; genus Parotocinclus; species Parotocinclus maculicauda. The sequence continues at coordinate 6,049 of JAUZSU010123895.1, read as the reverse complement.
AGTTTTGGAATGGACGGTGTGAGACGTGTATATAATGTTATAATGTAAAATGGATGAACAGTATTGTAATGTTCAAAAGTCTTAGGTTAACATTGGATGTTTTAGCAATGGTATAATAAAAATGTATAATCTGTTAATTAAAATACAAACCTAGATATCACAATTCACAAAATGAAAAAAAAAAAATCTGTTTATGCAGGAAAAAAGTATTTAATTATTTATTTCTGACCTCCCATAACTGTTTGCTGCTGCCCTTCCAAAAAAAAGCATTCTTGATCTAACATTTTTTAAAGAACGGTCAAACATTTTGATGAAGCTGCCAGATGCTGCAATTGCTCACGTGTAAGGGGAGGAAACACCAAATACTCACCCCTGTTGCCTCCAGAAACTTTCTTATTATTTTTTAAAAATGTCTTCCAATGTTCTGCTTTTTCTGGTAGTATTCTAATAAAGAGACAGAAATTAGTATAGTAGTATTAGTATATATGGTAGATATGAGTCTATTGGTGGCCTATAACTTTTACACACTATTTAAAAGAGGTTACGTTTGAACCCAACTGTTATTACACCAAGTGCGTTCATGTTAAAATGTCATGAATTATCCAGAAAGGTACCTTTGTTTGTAACCTCAATAAACAAATGCAAACGAGAGCTGGTTTGCAGTATTTATTAGGCAGGAAAAATGAATTAGTTTTGTAAGAGAGACATTTTAAATAGTTACTGTGCAGATGATCCATTTTCCACATGCACTGATAAAAGATAAGCATCCCTGCTGTACAGAGCGTTGGGTCGAGAAATAAAAGGTACTCTGTAAGCGAGGTTTGTTATTACTTCTGACAGGACAGTCGTGGCATGAGCTCAGTTGTGATGGTGCATCTGTGGTAATTCTCTGTTTTTTTGGTGACTTTTCTGTTAAAGAAAGAGATCTATCAACTTCATAGACAACGTTAACCTTTCACCGACTCACGCTCAGATTTTTGAATAACATTATACAAAATATTAGGGGTGTAATGATCTGAATCGACTCATGGTACCGAATTCAGAGTTTGTTTTCTGACGTGTAAACAATGCAAATCAATTTTATAATTTTTCCTGAATACATTGGGTAGCATAGTGGTTTGGTGGGTAGCTGCCTTACAGCTAGAAGGTCCAGGGTTCAATCCCAGGGTGGGGCGGTCTGTGTTCTTTGTGTGGAGTCTGCATGTCCCCCCCATGTCTGTGTCCTCATGTCATGTCTCAGATACTCCGGTGTCCTCCCAGAGTCCAAAGACGTGCATGTTATGTTCATTGATTACTCTAAATTGGCATTGATGGATCTCTGTCTGTCTCTCTGTCTCTGTCTGTCTGAGTGAGAGACTAGTCTTGAGATTAACTTGTGTAGGGATATAACCTTCCCATCAAACACACGACGTCAAAAGGACGTTAGTATCATGTCGGTCGGTTCGGAGCCACTCTTGCACGTGTGGTGGACGTACAAAATAGGTTCACTGTCTGAACATCTGTCAAGGACCGGAGTAGAAATGTTTTATTTCATCGTATTTATATTTGATTGTTTATTGTATTGGGCTTTGCATATTTAAATTCTTTTTAACGAATTTTGTAAACATAATTTGAACGTCAGTATAAGACGTCTAAAAAAACCCCCCCAAAACTTTCATTTTGGCTTCTCTGTGGGCGTCTGTTGAACGTCTGGCAAAGACGTTATATTGATGTCTTTCGGACGCGTCTTTGCTCTGTGGGTTGTGTGTGTCGCTAAGATGGCCACTGATGCTGACGGTAGCGGCGGTAAAGAAGCCAAATAAACCTGAATGCATTTGTAAATAAGTACGTTGTTGTGCATGTCCTGCCACTTTTCCAGTCACCAAGTTCTGCTATTTTGTTTATTTGTAAAGTGTATTTAAGCTTTTTGAAAGTGCTCATCTTATCTTACGCTGCTGGCAAAATATGGGGATATTTAAAAATGAATATTTACATTTACAGTATTAAGCAGACGTCCTTATCCAGAGCGACTTACAACTTGTACAGTCTTACAATCCAAGCAATGGTGGATTAAGGGCCTTGCTTAAGGACCCAACTGTGGCAGCTTGGCAGAGGTGGGATTTGAACCCAGGACCTTCAGGTCCAGAGTCCAGTCCCTTAACCGCTAGGTTGCCACAGTCCTTTAGTACTTTAGACAGTACTTTACACTTACAACATTTAGCAGACGCCCTTATCCAGAGTCTAATACTTTAATTGCTAGGCTACCACAGTTCACAGTACAACTAGACAAAGAAGTAATAAAGTTCCGCAAGTTTAGGCATAGGGGAGACCACATGCAAGAAAAAAGAGGTGAGTCTTAAGATTAGATTTGCATATGGGGAGAGCATATAGTCATTGTTTGACTATAATTGGGAGGGAGTCTAGAGAGTACCAGATTACCAAAGCCACCGAGTTTGGATGACGGGACATTAAGCCCAGCTGTAGAAGATCAGCAAGAAGGTCTATAGGTAAGAAGGAAGTCAGACCGATAAGAAGGTGCCAAATTGTTTAGAGCTCTTGATAAGGAGTAGAAATGTAAACTAATTCGAATATGTAACAGGGAGCCAGTAAAGGTCATGAAGAACCGGTGAATTGTGGTCATGAGTGCAGGTGTAAGTGAGTAGCCGAGCAGCAGTTTTGTACCATTTGAAGCTTATGGAAAGAAGAGGAACTAATGCCAGCTAACAAAGAGTTACAGTAGTCTAGTCTACTAGAAATGAACACCTGAATGAGAAGCTCAGCAGCAGACTGAGAGAGGGATCATCAAAGCTTAGCTCTCAGCTGTAGATCTAGATGGGACTGAGAAGCTCTTCTTGTTTTCCATGCAGAAGCAGAATCAAAATCAAACGGCTTACAGGAGAACAATGTGGGAGCACATGGAGCTTCAGACAGCAGTGCTGGGAAAGGTTCCAGACAGGTTAAAGGCTTCAGCCTGGTAATGAAGAAGTTTCATGCTTTACTGGTGAAGAGGTTTCACCATGCCACACGCAGCCACAAGGACTTTCTCGCTCAGGTAACCGTAAGCACATCAGCCACTAACATTTCACCTCACCTTACTACCCCCGGCTAAAATGATAGTATGACGATATTTAATGTGTGTATTAGTACATCAGCTAACTTCGCAGAAAATAAATATTTGGAGTGATTTGGGTTTAAGTCACAATTTTTCTCATGTTTGATGTGTTTATAGATTGTGCTTCCAGCCACCTTTGTGCTGGTTGCTTTGTTCTTCACCCTGATTGTTCCTCCTTTTGGAGAGTACCCCAATTTAACTCTCACTCCATGGATGTACGGGCAACAGTACACGTTCTTAAGGTGAGCAGAGTTTCAGCTCTTTAGCTACTTGTACTTGTTCGATGATTCTGCAGTGTCCTAATTAAGTGCTGCAGTAGCATTTACCAAAACTTCTTATGCTTTTTAGTAATGAGCGTCCGACCCATCCCACTATGAAGCACTTCATCCATATGATGCTGAGAGATCCGGGCATGGGCACACGATGCATGCTGGACCAAACTCTGGAGTAAGGGACAGTGTCCAATCTAATACTTATGATGCATTCAGAACACAAGTAGAACCTTAACTTTTACTCTGGAGTAGGAAGTTTTTTGAGGTAGAATTTTGCAATATTTGAACATTTTGGGTTTATTATGTTCTTCAGATAATTCAGTGAATTTTGATGACCAGTTACAATGTTAAAAGAAACAATGAGTGCTCAAAAAACATCTATAACGACTTTTCAGTTTTCAGTGAGTTTGCAGATGATTCCTGTGGATGGGCAGTGCCAATCCCAGCTCACCCGTATACTTGCCTCTGTTATTTATACTTGGTTCATACGCACCATGATGTTAGTATGTCTAAACATCTGTATGTGTATGTGGGTGCAGGAATTTACCCTGCAGTAACATCACGACTGACTGGGAGGTTCCACCTGTGTCTCCAGTCGTCACTAACATCTTACTGAGTCCAGAGTGGACGGAGCAGAACCCGTCGCCTTCCTGCCAGTGCAGCACCAGTCAGAAGCTTACAATGCTGCCGGTGTGTCCAATAGGGGCAGGAGGACTGCCACCACGCCAGGTAAAATCCATTGTAGTTAATTATTTAGAACCTGGGATAGAGGTAATCTTCACAGCATTATTGACAGAACAGGGAACACCTTGTATTTTAAACCCCAACCAAGAGTATGGCAGTGGGGTGCTCGGGTGACACAACAGTAAAACCTTGACTTTCACGTCATTTGGCACATGATTCTTCGGTGTCAGACTTTCAGCCTGGAGGTGCCATGAGTTATTTGTTTTGTGAGTCATCAGAAAAGTTAATTTTATTATCGACGTAAATCCTAAAATGAAGAATTATCTGCTGAATGTTTGGAAGTTTTGGGTTTTGTTTGTTTGGTTTATTTGTTTATTTTATTTATTTGACGTCGCTATCTGCATCAGTGGCCATCTCAGTGACACACTCAAGGTCAAATCTACACACAAGGTTATAGAACTAGTTATATACACACAAGTCAATGCCAAGTTTAGAGTAATCAAATAAAAATAACACGCATGCCTTTGCACTGTGGGAGGATATTGGAGTATCCAGAGTAAATTCATGCAGACGCAGGGAGGACATGCTGGGAAATCCACACAGAAAGGTCACAGGTCTGACTGTGGAATTGGACATACCAATGAAATAATAACAGATTAAAATGATACACAACCTCTGCAATGAAAAACATGACAAAAAACTGTTTGTCTCCACAGAGAAAAGAAGCGACTGGAGACATTCTGCTAGACTTGACAGATAGAAACATCTCAGATTATTTAGTAAAAACATATCCCAGCCTCATCAAGACTAGGTAAGATATTAGTAGAATTACATCTTCACAATATCATGTCCCATATTATGTCTAATAAACAACCCGGGGGGTCTGTCACTCACAGCCTGAAGAGCAAGTACTGGGTGAACGAACAAAGGTATGAGTTCATTTAATTTGCCAAATTATCTGGTTTTAAACAGAGATCTGAAGCTGTTTTGGGGTTGGAATTGAAACATTATATTTTTAGGTATGGTGGACTTTCTGTGGGGGGGAAGCTTCCTGTATTGGATGTGGATCCTAAACACATTCAGAGTGTTCTGTATCAGCTAGGACACATGATGAATATCACTGGGGTAGGCTCCCTACAGGGGCTGTTCTTAATGTTAAGTTACAGTGTAAGCTACATGTAAATACACACATACATTTAACCATCATTTATTATAGATTCCAATTTTCTCCACAGGGTTCATACTCAAAGCTGGCTTTAAGGGAAATAGGACAGTTTCTGGATGACATGGAAAGTGAATATAACGTCAAGGTATTGTGACTGACCCTTGCTGTTATATTGAACATCCGATGATCTGCTACTGTGCTTTAGATCAGCTCTTTTCTGCTCTGTTGTTACAGGTATGGTTTAATAATAAAGGCTGGCACTCCATGGTCTCCTTCATGAACGTAGCAAACAACGCCATTCTCAGATCCAATCTCCCATATCAGAGCAATCCGGCTGAGTACGGCATCACTGCCATCAATCACCCACTCAATTTAACCAAAGAACAGCTGTCTGAGGTTACTGTGTACGTTTCATACATCAGTCATTTGTTATCTTGTTCATTATCAATAATGAAAAGTTGCTCTTAGATGATTGATACCTTTCCTTATTGTGTGTCTTTAATAATCAGGTTAACGACGTCTGTGGATGCCGTCGTGGCCATCTGTGTGATCTTCTCCATGTCCTTCATCCCAGCCAGCTTCATGTTGTATCTCATTCAGGAGAGAGTGACGAAAGCTAAACACCTGCAATTTGTCAGCGGCGTCAGTCCTCTTGTTTACTGGATCTCTAACTTCTTCTGGGACATGGTAGGCATTTTGCTCAACTAATACAGTATGCCTGTAAGGTTACACTGAAGTTCCCGAACCTTCTAAGGAACTAAGATAGATAGATAGATACTTTATTGATCCCCGAGGGGAAATTCAAGGCATCCGGTAGCTTGTCCACAGTTACATACA